>PVJH01010198.1:0-74976 GCA_004026705.1 Nesogale talazaci | reverse complement strand
AAATGTGGTGAAGAAAGCTGAAGGTGCCTAGCCATCAAAGGATATATCAAGTGTCTTGAAAGCCTGAAGATAAACATTAGACCATTTACCTGAGATGAGACCACAGCCACACAGAAGAAGCACAACAGCCAGCATGGTCAGATGGTGGTGAAAGTGGTAAAAGGTCTAGGCAATAGACATCAAATGGGGCGGAAAAAAAACAAAACAAAACAAACATATATCACTGTGTGCACACATCCCCAATATACCAATTGAGGACATGTAAGAGCATGAGCAAGGGTGGTGAAGAAAGCAGAAGGACCCAGCTATCAAAAGCTAGAGCATCCGGGGTCTTAAAGGCTTGAGCACAAACAAGCAGCCACCTAGCTCAGAAACAACAAAACCCACCATAAAAGAAGATCACTTACCTGTGCGATCATGAGGTGCTGAAACAATCAGGTATCAAAGAACAAAAATCAAAATCAATGGACCAATTGACTCCCGATATTGCTGATGACAAATGGATACAAAGGCAAACAAAGTAGAAGAAATGATGGTACCCAGCTAACAAATGATTGAAAGACTCCTTTGCTTTTTAACACTTGGAAGAGGTCTAGTGTCGCTGGTTTGCCCACTGCAATATGCCATTTGACATCTTGACTACTGCTTTCGTGGGAGTTGATGATGGATTCAAATAAAATGAAATTTGTGACAACTTCAATCTTTTCACTATTTAACATAATGCTGCCTGTTGTACCAGCAGTGAGAATTTTTGTTTTCTTTATGATGAGATATAATCCTTCCTAAAGACATGTTTCACATTGCTAATAATTTCTTCACTTTGTTCAATTTCTCAAATTTTCTCAGTATACATATTGAGCAGACATGGTGAAATAAGACAACACCAAGGCATCATTTTCTGATTTTGTATGCTCTGTATGCTCTTGTTCTAATGACTGCTTCTTGGTCTGTGCACAAACTCCACATGAGCACAATAGATTTCTAAAATTCTCATCTGTGGTAACAATATATTAGAATAATTAATACCAGAGTAGTCTTAAGACATTAAAGATTAAAGATGTCCTAAATGTCCAACCCTTTCAAGATGCTATTCCTCTCCATCCCCCACCCACCCCTCTCCTCCTTTACATATATGCCTCACATGCCTGGGTTCTATGATTCATTGAAACATCTCACAGAAATTTAAGAAATTTCCAGGAAATGTCTCAACCCATAGTTGTGGGTGCTGTTAACTCCCAAATCTGAAGGTCACAGAGATGAGCCAAACACAGGGGCCAGAGCCAGAAGCTAAAAATATCCAAATGTCAAAGCAGATCTTCTTGCTCCTATCAAAAAAACTCTGTCAGGAAACAAGATGTCACAAAAAGCAAGCTTTGATGGCATGTATTTGTTTCTATCTTTCAGAGAGCAGTACTTTCAGAAGAAAACAAAACAATGGATTCTGATTTTAATCACATCCTCCAGTAAAATGACTCTGAGATACATTCCATTTTAATCCCATAACAGAGAATTCCTTCCAAAATAGAACTGTAACCACAAACAGAGAGACTAGAACCAATACCACATCACAAAATGGATTATAGAAAACAAGAATATGCCTGGAAGGGCCATATTAACTAATTGACTATATCTCACCCTCCTTCAAAATATTGTCCATAATTGCTAAAATTGCCATTGAATAGTCAATAAAATATAATTAAAGGTCTTTCTAATATCATCTGTTAACCAAAATCCATCTGATAGAGTAAGGATACCAAAGTTCTAAACCATCTTCTGAATCTTGCTCTAATTTCTAGCAGTTACTTTTTGATGTATTGCTGAAACCTTTTCCATCAGCATAATTTATTTGCATGATATATTGATACTGTTTAATTTCCACATTTTTGGATCACTCTATTGTGTAATGGACACAATATAGATTTCTTCCAGTTGGCTAGCCAGGTAGCCAGCTGTCTTCCAAATTTCTTGACATCTATGAGTAAGGCTTCCACTATTGTATCCATTTGCTTAAATGTCTCAAGTAGGATTCCATCAATTTCTAGAGCATTGTTTGTGGCAATATCCTCAGTGCAGCTTAGATGAGTTCTCTCAGTGCCTTAAGTTCTTGATCATACACCCCCTCCTGAGATGATTGAATATCAACCAATCCATTTTGGTACACTGACTCAGTCTGAAAACTTTTCTTGATGCTTCCTGTGTTGTCATATTTGTTTGTCTATAGAATCCTTCAATATTGCAATCCAAGGCATAGATTTGGCTCTGCAACTCCAGATCCCTGTACATTTTATTATATTACTTTACTTTATATTCCTGAGCTGCCTTTTGAATCTTCAACTTTTCACGTCATTTCTTCCATTCTAGCATCCCTGCATTCTAGAGTAAGTTTTCAGTCTTTGCTGACATTCCATTTACCTTTCTTTTTATTCTTTCCTGTCTTTTTAATAACTTTGTGTTTCTTCATATATCATGTTCATGCTCCCCAAACTTTCTAGCCTCCAATCTTTAATTCTCAATGTGCCAAATCCATTCTTAGAATAATTTCTAATTTCCAGTAATCTATGCTCAAGATCATTCTTTAGCAAACATTGACTTACAGTTTTCTTTAACTTCAACTTGAACTTCTGTATGAGCAATTAGTGGTCTGTTCCACAGTCATTCCTTGGTCTTCTGGTCATGGATAATATTGAACTTCCCAATAATTTCTATTGCATCACTCTATTGTGTAATGCGCAATTTGACCCCTATGCATTTTACCTGTTGAAATCTATGTGGCCAGTCACTGTGCATGTTGTTGGGTAAAAAAAACAAAACAGTTTTCACAATCAATCACTAAGTCACTGGTCTTGCAAACTTCTGTCATAAAATCTCCTCCATCATTTCTATGACCAAGGGCAGGTTTCCCAACTACTGAACCTTCTTCACATTCCAATCAACAGTAATTATCAATGCATCATGATTGCATGTGTTATTAATTTTAGACTGCAGAAGTTGAAAAACATTTTCAATATCTTTATCTTTGGTATTAAAGGTCAGTGCAAAAATTTGAATGAGTTATAGCATTGTATTTCAGAATGTATCTGAAATATCCTTTTTGACAAGGAGTCCTATGTCATTCTTCTTTAATTTGTCATTCCAGGCTTAGTATGCTTTATTCAAACTGAACAATACTAGCCCATTTTATTTCATTAATACCTAGGATACTGATCTTCAAGTGTCCACTTCATATTTGGCAACTTCCAATCTTCCTTGATTCATACATCATGCATTCCACAATCCAGTTACTTTTGGATGTTTGCAGCTGCTTCTTCTAATTTTGAGAGGTAATAAAATAGATAGTATTAGAAATATCTACTCTACAGAATAGGTAGTAGAAAGTGCTAAGATTAGAACTAACAATTTCATTTATACAGCCTATTATTAGTATCATACATTTGGAATAATCATAGATACTCTATTTCATTTACATACAACCTCCTATTTCTTTAACTGTATCTTAGCTACAGTGTGAGTTTCTGAGTAAAACCTTAAAAACCAGAGAGAGAAAGAAAAAACCATCACAATGCAAAGAAAACACAAATATACAAATACAGTGTGAAACAAATATAGTGTGTTTTCATTCAGGTGCACAGGTTTCTTCTGTGTGCAGCAAACACAGGTATACTTAATATCTAGTGCACACAGGGGTACCATATATTGCTTAAGGTACTTTATATGTGTTGACTTAATTAATTCTTACAAGAATTTCATTCATTAAAGTCTACAGTATTTCCATGTCACACACAAGAGGACCAAACCCTGGCAAAAAAAAGTACTTTTCCCCAAAAGACATAAAGAGTAAACAATGGAAAAACAAGTGAGGCACTGCTTATCTGATTCCAAATGAGCTTAGGGCTCTCGCTATCCCCCATAACCCTCCACAAATTGGGTGTTCATAACTTTGTCTCTGATTCTTTTTTCCTCACCATATTTAAGTTTATAACTATCATCTTTGGATCACACAAGTTGGTGTGCTTCTTTCGTCTTTACTTAGTTGACTCCTCGCTTAAATGGCTGCTTGTTTGAATACAAGCCTTTAAGACCCCAGATACTCTTCCTAGTGATAGTCGGACACCATCTGCTTTCTTTACCACACTTTGCTGTAGCACCCTTATCTTCAGTCATCATTTCATAAAGGTGAATATCAAGCCGGGCTATGATGTAAGAACGGATTGTTCTGAAGTTGGGTCTAGGGTTTAGTGTGAGCAAAACGCATATATATATTTATATATAATTTTATTTGAGGTTCGTACAACTCATCGCAATCCATCCATCCATGTGTCAAGTACATTTGTACATAAGTTTCCATCATCATTTTCAAAGCATTTACTTTTTATTTGAGCCCATGATATCAGCTCCTCATTTTGTCCCTTCCCTCCTGCTTCCTCCCTCCCTCAGGGATCCTTGATAATTTATAAATTATTATTTTTACATATCTTGCACTGTCTGATGCCTCTCTTCTCCCCCATGTCTATTGTCCATCCCCCTGGGAGGGGGTTATAGGTATGTCATTGTGATCAGTTCCCCCTTTCTCTCCCCATCCTGGTATGGCTACTCTCAATATTGGTCCTGAGGAGTTTATCTGTCCTATAGTGCCCGTGTTTCCAGCTCTTATCTGTACCCATTTACATGCTCTGGTATAGCCAGATTTGTAAAGTAGAATTTGGGTCATGATGGGAGGCAGGGGGAGGAAGCATTAAAGAATCAGAGGAAAGTTGTAGGTTTCATCAGTGCCATACTGCACCCTGATTGGCCTGTTTTCTCCCCATGACCCTTCTGTGAGAAGATGTCCAATTGCTTACAGATTGGCTTTGAGTTTCTACTCTGCACTCCCCACCTCATTCACATTATGCTTTTTTTGCTCTGGGTTTTTGATGCCCAGTACCTAATCCCATCAGCATCTCATGTCACATAGATTGATGGGCTCCTTTCATTGATTGATGGGCTACGATTCTTCTCAGCTAGATGGCCACGTGTTTCTCTTCAAGGGTTCACATGCTGAACCACCTTGACATGCAACTTTTTCTGAAAGTGTAAGTGCTATGTAACAGTGTTTATCATTATGCACCCTGGATATACACCTGAATTAAATGGCACATTTCATCTCTAATGCAAAATAGACTTACACAGATGAACTTCCGTGTCTACTTTGGAAGATATTACCATATGAGAGGAGTCCCTGGATGGTGTAAACAATTAACACATAGGAATACTAACCAAACAATCAGAGGTTGGAGTCCATTCAAAGGCACATTGGAAGAAAGACCTGGATATCTATTTCTGTAAAATCTACCACCCCAAACCATGGAGAGCACAGTTCTATTCTGACACACCGGGAGATACCCGGTGTTGGAGTCAACTAGATAGCAACTGTATTTTTTCCATAACAATTAACAAAAATGTCTAATGGAAGTATTTACCTTTGACTTAACATTCAAAGGACATTATGAAAAAGGCATTCCTTCAAATGCATGTAGCTTTACGAATGTGGACAGTTTAAACCCACTTGCTGGGATGGTGACTTGCCTTTGAAGGTAGAAACAGTAGGCAGTGTCCATTGACTCATGCAAATGACTTTTGTGTCAATTGTGTTGCACCTAGACTTTAACTATTCTAGAATTTCATACATTAAATATGTCTCCATGGACTCATTATGTTTTCAGTCATGCCCCATGATTGGTGTACATTTTGATAATCTGTCTGTAAACAGCCTACCTTTACCTCCACAGATTTCTTAAAAACATAAATGCATTAACAACTCTTGCCCCCCAAAGTATATAAACACAGCTCCATTGTGTTGGGGGAAGGGAGAAGTCAATTTAAGACCAGGTTAGCTTTGTTCTTTTGTTCTTCACCTTTTTTTCCTCTTCCTGCATGAATGCTTATAGTCTCTTTTTCTCCATCCTGTAATTCAAATGTTACAACCTTCTCTTTTCATTTAATTTACTTTGAACACAGTGAGCCCTTTTGATCTGCTTGCTCATTTTTCTCTTTCTTTTTTTTCCAACTCAGGAAACTTTTATTTAATTATATCTTTGAATAATTGCTCCTGTTCTACATTTTTCCCCCTTCTGGAACACCTATAATTCTAATTTTCAACTTTCTAGTCTCCACAGGTATTATTTTGTCTCATGATTTTCCACCCTTGTCTTTTTCCTCTGCATTCTGAGTGGACTTTATTAAGCTGAGTGTCTTCCGTAAATGCAGTCAGTTAGTAGAGAAGCATCACACTGACTCCTGGCTACTTTAAGCGAGTTACTGCAGCTTTATTTTTTGGCAATATTTGTCTAGTGTTACCCAATTCCAATTCCAATTCCATATACTATGGAGTCCTGCTCCTATTTTATAGTAACAATATCTGCTCTTTCTCTTGTTCTTTATTTCATTGAAAATGCTAATTTCTAAATTCCTCTCCACTCTAGCCCCTATTTCCAAGGACTTTTACCTTCAAGATGGTCATCCATTTCTCTGGTAATTTTACACTTACACTTTTTTTCTCTTAAAATAGAGATTGATCTAGACTCGCACACCAAAACATGGGGACACATATTAGCTTTGGCTCCCCTCTCTATCAAAATGAGATTTTGTCCAATTTTTTTCAGACTCTATAACTGGTGGCAGAGGGATGAGCATACAGCTCCTAGTCTAAGCTTCCTACCCTAGTATTTATTTTGAAGCACGAGGAATCTTTCCCTAATGACATGAAATCTTGCACAATTGACCATTGTAGTACCAGGACTCCTTTTAAACACTCCTGCTAAGGTAAAATGCTGCAGAAACTGTGGTGATGTTAATTAAACACAACTTGCAAGGACAGTGTCATGGGGGAAAAAAACTCAAGTGTATGAGTGGTTTCTTCTGTAAACATTACAGTGAAGAAAGTCCTATGAAGTAGTCCAAAGCTGACAGAAGAGGTCACCTTGAGTTGAAATTGACTAACAACAAAAAACAAAATACTGAAATGTTTGTGGGGAAGGAGGCTAATGTTTGTGGAATTCAAACTTGTAGCAACACACACGTCCACACTTACGTAAACACAGGCATGCACACAAACACATACACGCTCCATTTCTGTATTGAATTGACAGCTGTATGGATCCAGTCCCTGAGCAGATTTGAACTTGGTATCCTTTCCTCATGTACCTTTGACTGCCAGCACCGGTAAAGCTCAGCATAAGCCCTCATTAAAAGAATAATGCAAGAACTAAAGAGACAAAATAGAAATTGAAAATTAATTAAGATTAAGTGAAATTAGTTTCACTTACTAGACACACACTAATCTAGTGACGGTAAGCTTATTAATTCTATTGATGTGAATTCATAAAAGCTTAAAAGTCTATATTAAAATTCTGTCTGTGAAAATGTTTCTCAATATCAATCCAGCTGCCTGATGAAACATTCAAGGGGAAAGGCAGGCACTTATTGATTTAAGACTCCTTTAACACCATGATCATCTTCCCAGCATGCATAAATGGAGTGTCCTCAAGGGAAGGCAAACCACACTAAACCACTGTAGGAAATATTGCTTCCTCTGCTCGTCTCCACAGACCATTCTAACTCATGACCACTTCTAAATGGTCCAAACATAGCGTTTTATGAAACTTTTAAACTTTAAAAGCTCAGATTTCTGATACAATTAAAAATCAACTGCAATCTATCTGCTCATGCACAATCCATTTTGTTCTTAAGGTTACACTAGATGTCTCTTTAGTTGGGCATTCCAGAACAACTGACATACTCATTCACCATAAGCATGCTTATTGCTTGCAAGATCTGAATTTCTTAAATCCCCACAATCAGCTGAATAATACAATATCCTATCATTTAATAAAAAAATCATTGTTCATATCCAAGTTAAAAAAAGTCTGCTGACTCGAGAAAAATTTCATATTCATTGGCACAAAAGCTAGGGGATTCTCTGAAAAGAAACTAGCAAAAAATTTGAAACAACAAAAGCAGCAGAAGTCTTTCATTGAAAATGCAGTCCTTGAAAAAGAGAAGCAGGCTTGCCAGCTCATGTTCAAACTGCATGTTGCTTCTTAAGTGTGTCTTCACGTCTTCTCGGTAGCAGGTGTCTGAGAACAATTTGATGACAGACCTGGTGCTCTGATTGCTCACTTTATTTTGAAACAGAGTTGAAATTGACATTAAACAAGAGCTCCCCGGTGCAGCATTACTGGCTTGGGCAGTGGGGGTGGGGGGTGGGGACACGTAATCTTTGATTGTGGAAGCCATCCTGTAAATTGTACAATTTTCATCAGCACTCCTGGCATCCACCCACTTGATGTCCTCGGTAGTCCCATGGAATCATGGCCATCAAAAACGTATCCAGACACTGCCAAATACACTCTAGGGAAATGCTGCTATTGCTGTTTGATGCAATCAAATTAGTTCTGATTCTTAATGAACCCGTGTGCAGCAAAATCAAAGAGTACCCATTTCTGTACCATTCTCATAACTCTTGTTAGGTTCAAGCTCATTATTCTGTCACTGTATTCATCCATCTCATTGTGGGTCCTTCTCTTTTCTGCTTTCCCAAGTGTAATATATCCTTTACCAGGGACTGGCCTCTCCTGATAAAGTGTCCGAAGACATAAGATGAAGTTTCTTTTAGCTTTGTTTTTAGTTTTCTTCCCAACCCCCTCATCTCTCTTCAGTTACTAAATGTCTCCCATTCAAATCATTCAGTGAGGCCATATCCTTCACTGGCACTGCCTTCCCTTCCTGGACATTCAAGGACATGAAACATTGTCCTTGTATCCCTTAACTATCCCTTACTATCCTTATCTTTAGTAGTACAATGATAACAGAGAAAATATTGAAGATTAAAGGAGGTCATCTTACTTGGATCTACTTCTGGTGTTCATCGATGCAGCAGCCAAGAGACCATGTGACACATTGCATTAAGTACATCTGCCGCACATGTCCTCTTTGACGGATTGAAGGGCATGGATTTCACTTTGAGAACTAAGGTGTGCCTGACCCAAACCATGGTATTCTCAATCACCTCATAAGTATGTGAAAGACATTTATAATAGAGAAAAGTGGAGGAGAATTGATACATTTGAAGTATGGTGCTGGCAAAGAATAGACGATGTGTCTTGGAAGACGTGCAGCCAGAATGTTCCTTAGAAGAAAGGATAGCAAGACTTTGTCTCATGTACTTTGGAGATGTTATCAGATGAGATGAATTCTTAGAGAAGAACATCATGCTTGGGAAAGTAGATGGGCAGCAAAAAAAGGGACATTCAAGGGATGGTTTGATAAAATAACTACACAAATGAGCTCAAATATAACAATTTTGTGGATGGCACAGGGCCAAGCAATGGTCCATTTTATTGTTGCTTTGAGTCAGACCTGACCAGGTGGTACCTAACAAGAACAACAACATCCCCTTAACTGTCTGTTTACAACAACCCTATAACACAAATCAGAAAAGAAGCTGATGGTTTTAGAAATGTCACGAGCTACCCAATGACTGAGAAATTTTGCTTATAATCTACTGGATGGGTTTTCTTTTCAAAGTGCCTAAAGGAGATACTGGAGTTTCTACTCTAGGAGGAAGTTATTTGCCAAACTGCAAGAGTTTATCAAGAAAAAAAATTTGTTCAGCAATGAATGTAGAAGGGAATAATTTATAAGAGGACAATCAAAGAATAGACACAGATACCCTGCCAAGTCATTAAAATTAGAATATGGTCTGTTCTGACATGGTAGCTTTTAGGTAAATGCTCTTTGTTTAGGAATGCATTGGCGAATGGACTCTTGTTTAAGTGTTGGGGAATCTCTGATCCCCTGAAGGTAATTTCAGTGCTAAGACTCTCAAAAGCCTGGAGAAAGGACTCGGTCCCAGATCCAGGACCAGAATGTTCTCAGAGCATTGTGGTTCCAAGGTCAATCCACACTTTGCTTCAAGTGGGGATAAGAATCAAGTTTGTACTGGTCACCTGAAACCCCTCATGAACCTTCATATAAGCTTCTGAAGTCACCAGGGCACTGAGGATTGAGTTGTGAATAGTCTCTTTACTCACTGAAGTCCATTTCAATTAGTCATCTCTTTAAGGGACTAGAAAGAATACTTTTTAAGAAAAGGATTGGAAATAAAGTTACTTTCTACAAAAGCTGAAAATAGCCAACTAAAGATTTTGAATACATGAAAGGGAAGCATTTAAGGAGATGGGTCTTCAGACCTGTATCAATGACCTACTGTCAAACCTCCTACCCCAAACTCCCTAATGAAAGGATTTATAGTCCATAAAGTGAGAGACAGTCACAGCTGTTTTGGGAGCCACAGTTAAACTCAACTGCTAATCCGTAGTTGTAACAACTAAGACGATCAATCCCAAACTCTGACTGCAGGAAATAAAAATTTGCAATCTTTACAATAAAATCACTTGGTGTTTGGAGTGCACATTCCATAGGATGAGGATGTAGGAGAAATAGAAACAAAATCCCATGTCTTCTTCTAGGATGGCCCCTAGGATCTCATGAGCATATGGTAATTATGGCCTAGAAGTTGAGATGCATGACAAGGGAGAGCTCCCACTCTCCATAATGCATATCTGCAAAGTCTCTGTCTTTCAAAGACTGAGCTACAGAGTCATTCACTGTGGGTAAGTCCCTTAGAGTGTAAGACCACACAAGGTTCACATATAAGCCCTATGGAATGGGCCTTCAAAAACACAAAGCAAATTCATACCTGGAAGCTATTTCTAACCCATGTATCTAAATACTTCTCAAAGCGATCTCAGCAGGAAAAGCACTCCCAGAAACCAAGACATTACTATTCCTATAAGCTACCCCCAGGAGGTAAATCATAGATCTTCTCAACCCACAGATAATCAAAACTTAGCTGAAATTTTGTCTCTTGCACTCCTTCCTGGGGTTGACTTTGGCATTTTTCTTGAGACCTCACCAGTATAAATTCTCTCCTTTTGTTTTGATTCTCATTTTATTATAAGCTCATGGGCCCGTCATCAAAAATCACTCCTTCCTGGTTACTTTATAGGTTTTGGATTGCACACCTTGTTTCTGAGGCTCAAAAAAACAAGACAAGAAGGTGTTTATTTTGTTCTGGTGTAACAATTTCTGTGAGAATATCCTAATATTGATTGTTTAATTAAGAAGAGAAGCTAAAGAGGAAGTTCAGCTCCTTGAATGCCCCAAACTGTCATCGTATTTTATAATCAAGTGGTAGCATTTCTGCTTTTAATGATGAATTAACTCTAGCAAAAAATATGTAGACAGCTATCCTGCTTCCTCTTTCTATTCAAGGCTATACTAGGCAGGGTTCTCTAGAGAAATGAAACCAGGACACTTATGAATATACATATCAAATTCAAAATGAAAGTATTCCTTGTCTGACAGAATTGAACACAGAATGGATGTAGAAAGTCATTAAATTTCAAAGTCACTACCATTAAGTCAATTACAACTCATATTGACCCTATATAGCAGACCAGAACTGTTCCTGGGGATTTCTGAGGCTATGAGACTTTATTGGAGCAGCCAAACTCTTCTTTTTTCAAAGGAGCAGCTGGTGGGTTTGAAGCAAAGCTGAAAAATTTGTTGCTTTCTGTAATCTAGGTGTCATTCATTTTTCCTCAGACTCCTGCCATATATATATATATATATCACCTCAGAGATGCCATTGATTATTGTTTTAATATTAATGTAACAAATAGAAAGCAATATTTGTCTCTATAAGTCATTATCACAACACCTACAGTTCACTCTGTATTTACCATTTGTGAAATGTTTGAAATTCTGTTCTTCCTTATGGTTTCATAAGAGCCTAAATCACTCCATAAGACACACACATGCACTATCATGAAGATATTGAAAGTAAAGATATTGTAAATCTATCTTTCTTTATATAAAGAAAATGCTATTTTACAACTGAGATTCACAGTCCATTGTTTGACTTTCCAGCAAATTTATTATCTACCAAGAGCTTTAACCCTAAGGCTATCCCACTTTACCTTTCAAAATTAGGCAACTGGAACTTATTTCCTCTGTGAATAAAGAACAAAGAAAAGGGCAATCCAAAAGCTTTTGTTGGTGGTGGTTATTCAGTTATATGTATTTTTAATGAAATCTGGTAGTGTAATTATAATTTTGAGGCTAGCAGTTTAATCAATTGAAAGAAATTATTTCCTGGTCTGTGATAGAATGCACAAGAAACTAATCTAATTTATATAAAGAGAACAATACATATAAACACCAAAAAAAAATTCTTAAAATGATCAGGGGAATCATTCCATACTTGTTTTATTAAAATAAAACTGTAAGAAATTATTTGACAGTTGTTAATTTTGAATAATCTTTTGTGCCCAAGCACAAGAAAAATCCTCTCAGTTGCCAAAGGAAAAAGTGATGGTGACAATCCAACCACTGTAAACTCTACATTGGATTCTAATTTTGATGGTTTGACTCACTACTCCACACTGCTGTGGGAACCTTTACCCCACCTCCGCAGCGATCTACCTGACCAGGGCAATTTCACCACAAAAGCAGGCAACTCACCAGCCTTCTGTGGCACTCCCCTTGCAGCAGACATCCCCCATACCCTCTGCAGCATCCCAAGCTGTCATGGACCACACCCATCACAGCTACTTGTGAGATCATGCAATAGAGCACCATCCTTGTAAGTCCACAACAATCCAACCTGTGTCTCCTGAGAGGACCATCCAACTTTCCCTCCAAATAACAAAATACTGGTTGACTAGGGAAAGAGTGAAACCACATGAGGATAAAGTTGTAGGCAAATTCCATAATGAAATTAGCTGCAGGCAGTTCAAAGAAGCATTCCTATTGGTGCTCTTCAACTCCCTGGAAAATGACACCTGGCTCCTCTAAAAGAGCGCAATGCAAACTGCAATCAGTGCCAATGACTTCAATGAAAAACAGAAGAGGGCTGAGCCCCGGTGGCGTAGTGGTTGTGCGCGGGACTGCGGCCCACTGGGATGGAGGTTCAATTCCAGCTTCACAGGAGCAAAGGCTGGGCCTCCTACTCCACCACCAGAGGTCAGTGATGACCCCCCCAAAAAAAACAAAAAACAGAAGAAACAAAAGGCAATGGAAGATGATCCTGAACTTAACGACGTGCATAGAAGAAGCAGACAGTGATCTGCCACAGAAAGAAATGTTCAGAATGCTACTGGGAGACATATAGGATATGAGAAAAACAATACAGAAAAAGGATGAAATGATAAAGAAGATAAAGTCCACACACCAAAGGAAAATACCAGACCTTAGGGACAAGATAACAAAAACCAATAGCAGACTCGTGGACTTAGTGAATCAACTGGAGGAAGCAGAAAACCGCACCAGTGACCTAGAAGATAAAGAAGCGGACTTTAACAAACATGAATTAAAATCTAATAAGATCATCAGAGAAGCTGAAGAGAACTATGCCTGGTGCTATGAAGGGGAACAACATCAGAATAATTGGATTGCCAGAGGGTGACGCAACAAAGAAGCCATCTGCAACAATAATCAGAGAATTCTTGGAGGAAAACTTCCCCAGTTTAATGAATAGAAAAATACATTTTAAATGTAAAAGCAAAAATAATCTGTCCTAGAACTTATTGAGTAGTTACAACTCAACAAGGGCACTTGGTAAGCCCTTTACATGGATTATCTCAGCTTTAGAGACTGCTCAACAAAAGGTTGAAGGTTCACATTCACCTGTTGGTACCTCAGAAATAAGACCTAGTGGTCTTTTTTCACATAAAAAGTGCCATTGAAAACCTTATGAGGCAAAAACAAAACAAAATACCAAAAACCTATGAAGCACAGTTCTACTCTGACACCCATAGGATTACCATGAGCTAGAATCAGTTTGGTGGTCCCAAGTTTGTTAAATTCACTAAAATAACAACATGCATGCATTCAGTAACAGATGCTTAGTGGCTGCACTTGGGATCCACTGGCCAGAAACTGCATTCTGGTCTCATCCTTGACACATGAGAATGCTACCAATAAACCAGCAATGTCCCCACAAATTAGACAGCCAACCAATATGCATTTTATCTTCTTTATCTTAGAATTGTCTTACATGCATTTGTCTACATGTTTTATGAGAACCCTGGAAGATGCAATGGGTTCGTCATTGGGCTGCTAAACTCAAGGTTAGCAGGTCAAACACAACAGTCCCTCTGAGGAAGAAAGATCGATTTCCAATCTATCAACGAAGGAATAAAAATGCACTGAGCTAAATTGTGCCCCCTGCAGGGTAAAGTCGCAACCATAATTATTCATTCAAATCTCCTTGAGGAAATCTTGTAAATCTCAATTTTAGGCCCAGTCAAGATCATTAAGTGAGAATCTCTGGAAATTGGGTGGCACTACAGGATTAGATAAATCTACTGCACAAGACCTTTTAAAATGTTGAAAAATAAGGAGTTACTTTGAAGACTAAAGTGTGTCTAACCCAAGCCATGATATTTTCAATTCGTTCCTGGAATGTGAAAGTTGGATACTGAATAAGAAACCCATAAAAAAAGACTCAGTGCCTTTGAATCACACTGTTAGAGAAGAATATTGAAACTACCAGGACCTACCAAAAGAAAAAGTAGATCTGTTTCAGAAGAAGTACAGTGCAAATGTTCCTTAGAAGGCTGGAAGGTGAGTCTTTATCTCATGAATTTTGGATATAATATCAAGGAGAGGCCAGACCTTGGAAAAGGACATAGTGCTTGGTAAAGTGAAGAGGCAGTGAAAAAGAGGAAGAATATCAGCAGGATGGACTGACACAGAGGCTGCCATAATGGCCTTGAACATAACAATTGGGAGGACTGTGCAGGACTGGGAGTGTTCTGCTCGCTCTGCTGTGCAGTCACTGTGAATCCAAACCAACTCCAAAGCACCTAATGAAAGCATCCAGAATTAAAAGAAACTATGACAGGCAGCATGTTTTAAAATATCCAAGTAAGTTTGAAGACACCACTTTTCAGCTAATGCCACAATTCATTAAGTAGTTAGCAGAAGTCAAAGAGGAAATAAGACTGGTATCATTGTTCCTTTATAAAAATGAAGGAATATATTCAAAGACAAGTGAGCAGTTTCCACTCACAGACATAAGAAGCCGAAAGTCACCTGACTCTTCCAGATCACTGTTTTTCATTATCTCTGTGACCCACTCCCACCCCCTTCCACCCCAGCCCCATGTCTCCTATCTGTGTGGATTCAAAAAGTGAATAAAGACCAGTCAATGTAAAGGTTCTAAAAGAGGAACACCAAGAAATCAACTACTGTATATACTCGAGTATAAGCTGAATTTTTTAGTACATTTTATTTAAATCATTTTATTGGGGGCTCATACAGTTCTTATCACAATCCATATATATATATCCATTGTACGCCAAACACATTTCTACATTTGTTGCTCTTGTCATTCACAAAACATTTGCTTTCCACTTAAGCCCTTGGTATTAGCTCCTCATTTTCCCCTTCCTCCTTGTCCCCCCCCCACCATGAACCCTTGATAATTTATAAATTAGTATTAGTTTTTCATATCTTACACTGTCTAATGTCTCCCTTCACCCATTTCCCTGTTTTCTGTACCCCAGAAGGAGGTTATATGTAGAACCTTATAATCAGTCCCCCTTTCTACCCCACCTTCCCTCCACCCTCCTGGTATCGCCATTCTTACCACTGGTCCTGAAAGATCATCTCTTTTGGATTCCCTGTGTTTCCAGTTCTTATGTGTACCAGTGTACATTCTCTGGTCTAGCTGGATTTTTATGGCAGAATTGGGATCATAATAGTGGGGGGGGGGCAGAGAGAGGCATTGAAGAACTAGAGGAAAGTTGTATGCTTCATCATTGCTACAGTACACCCTGACTGGCTCATCTCCTCCCGCACCCTTCTCTATGGGTGTGTCCCATCAACTGCAGATCGACATTTGACCCCCAATCTTTACATCCCTTCATTTACAATGATGCAATTTTTAGTCCTTTGATGTCTGATACCTGATCTCTTCAACACCTTGTGGTTTCACAGGCTGGTGTGCTTCTTCCATGTGGGTTTTGTTCCTTCTGAGCTAGATGGCCACTTGTGTACCTTCAAGCCTTTAAGACCCCAGATGCTTTATCTTTTGATACCCAGGCACCCTCAGCTTTCACCACTTTTGCTTATGCACATATTTGCCTTCAGTGATCGTGTTGGGAAGGTGAGCATCATGGATTGCCAATTTAATAGAAAAAAGTGTTCTTTCACGGAGGAAGTAGTTGAGTAGAGGCCCAATGTCCATCTGCTGCCTTAACACTAACCCTATAAATATATGCATGTAGATCTATCTCCTCATCATATATGTAAATATATTCACTTCTGTACATGCCTGTATTTAGATGGCTATAAATGCTCTTTGTCTCCTAATTCTTTCCTCTATTTACTTTGACTTTCCTCTTTCCCCACTATCATGCTCTGCCTTCATTTGGGTTTCGATAATTTTTCTTGGTTACTTTACCCTTGGTCAATTACTACCAGGCCTCTCATAACCTCCTTGCCACTGATTTTGGATCATTTGTTGTTTCCTTGTCCCGGGGTTGGTCAATAACACCTCCTTTCACCCCCCCATCCCCTCTCCTATATCTCCCCAGAACCACTGGTTCTGTTGTTTTGTCCTCCAGACTGTTCATCCAGTCTACCTTATAGACTTGCACAGATAGTAATATGTACACAAAAAACAAGACATAACAAGACAAAGTGACAAAAGAAAACAAAATGACAACAAAAAAACTTCAATGTCCAGAAAAAATATATTAATGAGTTAAAAAAAATACAAAAGAAAAGCCTGTAAATAGTTCAAGGTCTGTTTGTTGACCTCTAGGAGTATCCTCCAGTTGACTACTATGGGGTGCCATGCCCTGGCCCCAAAGTCTATCCTTGGCACTCCTTCAGGACCTCCATGCTCTGTTCCCCCTTCAGCACATTTTTATGCAGTTTTGGTGATAAAATTAGGTGCCTCCGCTGACAGTCAGCTTACACTCGAGTATATACAGTGGTCCTGTTGAAAATTAAGCATAAATTCATAACTGTACAACTGCAAGGAACATGCAAGGAGTTACTGAATGAAGTGAGAGTAACAAAAGTCTCAAAGAAAGGTGCAGAGAGAAGATAGGCTCCAAAATCACTCATTCCAAAGGCTTTCCCAAGAGACCACTGTGCTGACATAGGAAGACAGAGGCAGAAAGAAGAATCTTCAAGGTAACCATCTTCTTAAAATGTAAAAATGAACTTGAGGCCTAAGATTCAAAACATAGTGGCCAATCAAATCCTGTCAGACGCAGAAAGAAACATTCTCTCAATTCACGAGAGATATGAGAAACTATAGCTTAAATCAAATATCCCAGAGAGAGACTTGTTGCTGACTCTGTGGAACTGATTTATCAAGAATGACAGTGCTATTACTGGAGGAAAGGTTCCAACCTGTCACCTCAAAGGGCCTGTGGCCATTAGTTACCATGGTACCCTGTCTCACATATGAAAGGCCTCAATGGAACACATGGTGGCCATTTCTTAGATTAGATAATGAAAATTTAGTAACAAGGAATTATTTCCTTAGGAACACCTCCAAACTTGTTGATTTTTGTCATTATATTTTTATTTTCTTTCTTTTTCTTTTTTTGTTTTTGTTTTTGTTTTTGGGGGGCAGCACTGCCTCTGGTTGTCGTGGGCACTACCCAGTGCTGCTCCTGAGAGCCACCATTGGATTTGAAGTGCCAAACCCGCGGGCTACAGTCCCACACTCAACCACTTACGCCACCGGGGCTCAGCCCCTTTCTTTTTCTTTAATCAAAAACACTTCTACATATTTTCACACCATTCTGTTGATCTACATTACTTTGTAGAGGGTAAATAATTGATTTGCTTCATTGCCTCTAGTTTCTACCATTCAATTATGTACGGTCTGGTAAGATTACATGCAAACATTATGCAGGTTGCATTTGATACCTTGATTCCCATACAGCCCATGACCTAGTGATGGCATCCTTTTAAAAATTTCAAATGATAGACTATGGGTTATAGTAAAAAATGATTTCAGGAACCATAGATCAACTGACTAAAAAGATGACAGCAGAAAAGTAGGTACAATTTTTATACAAAATGGAATATTTTTCACAAAATAAACATCTATTTCAGCAGCTGTGCAGCCCACGTCTCTTTATTATTGCTTAGTTGCCCTTGTATAGTTTATGAATCATGGTAACTTTATAAATAAACAAAGTGCTGTCTGGTCATGTCCGGTACTCATGATTACTGGAATATGTAAGTTTGTTATTTGATATATTGTATCAAGTCATCTTACTAAGAATTTTCTTTTTCCTGCCCCTTTATTTTACCAAACGCTATGGTCTTTGCTAGTAATTTTTTTTCATTAAATGTATTGAAGGTAAAGAATGTTAGCAGTCTTGCCTCCCCATCATAGCAATTCTTCAAAATCAAGCTGCTCATCAGCCTCACGAAGTGGAATTTCTCCTCTCTTTGTGTCTAAAAGTTGGTTGCCTTTGGCTCTTAAGGGATGGTGTCAGTGGGGAAATGTTGGTAACTACTTAAGTCAAAGCAATCAGGGAGTAACGGCTGCTGCTATTTTGATGTAATCCTAGAAGATCAGTAAAATTCAAACAAGCCTCACCTCAAATTCCCAAGAGAAAAGGAAGATGGGCCTGGTTTCTATGTCCAACAGTAGAAGAGATCTGAAGAGGTGTTGTTACTATTTGATGGACTGTCGTGTTCACTCAAAATCGTGCTTTTGGTATCTACTGCTATTGTTCTTGATTACTTCCGACTCATGGTGACTCCATGTGTGTGGAATAAAACTGTACTCTGTAGGATTTTAAAGGGTGTAACCTTTTGAAAGCAAATTTTTCTTCTGAGGGAAAGATGAAGCTCTCTCCTCCCATAAAAAAATGTACAGTCTTGGAAACTCACAGAGGCAGTTCAGAGGGGTCTGTGAGTTGAAATTGACTCCATGGTAATGAATTTTGGTTTTCGGAGTCACTTCTGTTTGGGTTCAAACTGTCATCCATTCAATGAGTAATTAAAGACATAAAAGATTGTGGGGGAGTTCTAGCAAGATGGTGACTGAGCAACAAACACCAGAGGAACTCCCCAGAAATCAGAGCAGGAAAGCCACGGAGAACCACTCCACTTTTCCAGGTCAAAGGAGAAGCAACATAAAGATAGGTAGATACCAATCCACTAGGTCATGAAGAGTGGTAGTCTTTCACTTACCACTGAAAAGGCTGCCTGGGCAAAGGAGAAAACACATAAGAGCAGCATGGGAAAAACAAACAGTCACCTAGAAAGACACCCAAATAAGAATATGTTCAAACCTATCAGTGGACACTATGAAGAAGAGGAGAGTGGAATAAAATATTCCAAAAATTGAAGGAAAATAATGCAAACGCAAGAACACTATCCAGCCAAATTATCTCTCAAGATAGGTGGAGAAGTAAGATTCTTCTCTGACAAGGAAAAACTCAAAGAATACGTTAAAAGAAATCCAGCCAAACAAAAGATCCTTGCAGACCAAGTATGGGCAAAAGAATAACACTCACTGAGTACAAATAAGAGACTGCCACTTAGAACAGCTCCATCCAGAGGGCAACAAAGAGAAAATAGCCCCCAAGATAGCATTGGTTCAATAGTGGAAGAAGGCAAGAATGAAACACACACACACACAATACACTGATAAGAAAGGAAGGTAGGAAAACACCAAGCACAAAAGGTACAAGATTACATCAAAGAGTCCACAAATGGATGTAATACCCCTGGATATCAATGGATTGAACTCAGGCATTAAATGACTGAGGAGAGCAGACTGGCGTGGAAAGTACAACCCATTTATCTGCTCCCTACAAGAGACACAGCTCAAGATTACAGACAAAATTACACTGAAAATCAAAGGCTGCAAAAAAAAAAACAAAAAACTACAGCAAGCAAATGGTAACTTAAAAATAAGCAGGGTTACAATGCTAATTTCACATAAAATTGATCTGAAGGTGCCAGCATAACGAGATAAGGAGAGGCACTATATAATGTAAAAGGAAAGAACAGACCAAGAACCAGTAAGCATAATAAATATATATGCGCCCAAAGAGAGACCCACAAAATTCGTCAACCAAGTACTCCAAAAGTCGAAAAATGAAATCACAGATTCAACAATTATAGTTGCTGGCTTTAATACTCCACTCTTTGAAAAAGATCAGTCACAGGGAAAGAGACTTAACAAGCAGGCTACAGAACTAAACATTACAATAAGACAACTTGACCTGACATATATTTTCAGAACTCTCCATCCAAATGCAAAAAAAAAAAAATTCACATTCTTTTCAAGCTCACATGACCTATACTCAAAGATAGACCGCATGCTGGTACACAAGTTGAATCTGTGTGTTCTCTCTCCAACCACTATGCTACAAGGCTGGAACTCAAAGAAAGGACAATTAATAAAACAAGGGCAAACAATTGGAAGATGAATAATCTATTTGCAATAATCTATTGCAAATGAGGTGGGTAGTGGCCCAGATCAGAGATGAAATTAGGAAGTTTCAGAAACCGATGAGAATGAGGATGCAATATAGCAAAACCTTTGGAACACAGGAAAAGCTGTTATCAGAGGACGTTTGATAGCAGTACATGCACAAATTGAAAAAGAAGAGAGACTTATGATTGATATTCTGCCACAAAACTTAAAGCAATTAGAGCAGAGTCAAAAGGAAAATCCTACGAGTAGCAAAAGTAAAGAAATAATAAAAAATCAGGGCTGAGATTCAGGAGACAGAAAATAAGAATATTATGGGAAAAATTAATGCAGATAAAAGTTGATTCTTTGAAAGGATTAACAGAATCAACAAATCACTGATGATACTAACCAAAGAAAGGAAGGGAAAAAATTAATAGCAAGGATGAGAGATGAAACAGGAGACATTACTACAGACCCCAATGAAATCAAAAGGATAATTTCACAGTACTATGAAGGCCTGTACTCCAATGACTATAACAGCTTAGAATACATGGGAAAATTCTTGGAAATACAACCCTTCTCTATACTATCCCAGATGAACATCAAGAATCTTGACAGACCCATAGCAATACAAGACATAGACAAGGCTATTGCAGGATTAACAACAACAGCAACAACAACAACAACTACAACAACAAAATCCCCTGGACCAGATGACTGCACAGAATTCTACCAAGCATTCAGGGAACAACTACCACCAATCCAAGACAAAATCTTCCAAAATATAGAAAAAGATGTCAAACTCGCAAACTCTTTCTATGAAGCTATTATAACTCTGATACCTAATGCAGGCAAGAGTCACACAAGAATTGGAAACTACAGACCAATATCCCTAATGAATATTGTTGGGAAAATTCTTAACAAAATACTGACCAATAGAATGCAAAATTATATAAAACAAATAATTTACCAAGACCAAGTGGGATTCACACCAGGGATTCAGGGATGGTTGAGCATATGAAAGGTCACTAGTATTATTTGCCACATTGAAATGAAAAATTATAAAAACCACAAAATATTAATAGATGCAGAAAAAGCATTCGAACACATACAACAGCAATTCCTGTTTAAGACACTCGAGAATAGAGGAGTGGAAGGAAAAGACTTCAATATAATGCAAGCTACATATATATGAAGAATCAACAGCAAACATGCTAGTCAATGGAGATAAGCCAGAAACAATCCCTCTGGAAAAGAGGGCCAGACAAGGATGCCCCTGTATCCATTCTTATTTAAGATGGAACAGGAGGTCCTACCTAACAACACAAAGCAAAGACATCAAAGGTATGCGCCTGGGGAAGAAAGAGGTGATGATATAATTTTATATATGGAAAATCCCAAAATCACCACAAGGGAAATGCTGGAAGTGATAGAGGAATATGGCAAAGTGGCAGAATACAAGATCAACAAACAAAAGACTATTGGACGTGTGGCAGTCATTTACTCTAGTGCCAATTTGACTAAGAGTGCAGGGGTGGAGTTTAGCCTGTCAATCTGGAGATAGCCAATGAGACCTCTGTGTGGGCATGACTTTCTCCTGAGAATTCTGGGCAATCATGTGGTATTTTTCCCTTTTGGAGATGCTCTACTGACAAGACTCAGGCCATGGGAGATATTGCTGTTGATAAGACAGAAGGTTGGCTCCCTGCAAGACACTTGGAGAAGCCACATGGGTTTACCCTGATAGAACCAGACCTCTGAAGCTAGAAAAGCCACAAAGAGACTCCTGCCAGTGCTGAGATGCTTAGGAAGCTACAGAGAGGTCTGTACCAGCGCTGAGCTACTTCTACCACCATGGATACACAAGACTTTTTGTCCTGTGATTGTCCTGTTGTCGATGCATGTGCTTCGTGAGTCTGATGAGGACTTATGGATTGGTATCGGACATATAGGCTAACATTGGATTTATGGACTTGGACGAGATTGGGCTGAGATGCTTCCTCAATGTTCCATTCCTCTTGTAAATAAACCTCTCCCTTATATACATACGTGTTTATGAATTTGTTTCTCTAGTCTTCCCGGACTAACACAGATGGCTATACACATCAGGACAAGATCAAAAAAGAGGCTATTAAAAATGTAGCACCCTTTCAAATAGCCAAGCACAAACTGAAATATCTAGGGATGTGCCTGAATGAAAAAAATATATATTAGTACAAGTAGACCTACAGAACACTATTACAAGAAACCAAGAGTAACCTCGACAATATCCCATGCTCACAGAACAGAAATCTAAATATCATAAAGATATCAGTTCTGCCTGAGGCACTACATTAATGCTATCTCCATACAAAGACATCATCTTTCTTCAAAGAATTGGAAAGAACTGATTACCAACTTCATATGGATAGGGAAGTAGCCCAAAATTAGCCAAGATCTCCTCAAGAAGAAGGACAAAGTAGGAGGGCTTGCTTTATCTAACGTTAGCACCTATTATATAGCCACAGTGGTTAAAACAGTGTGGTACTGGTATAATGAAAGATACCAAGACCAAGGGAAAATAACTGAAAGCCCAGAAATAAAATCATCATCATACAGACAACTGATCTTCAGGAAGGGCTCAAAAAAATATCAAATGGGAAGCAGATGTCCTCTTCAACAAATGGTGCTGCAAAAAAAAAAAAAATGGATATCCACATGCAGGAAAATGAAGCAAGACCCTTACCTCACTCCTTGCACAAGAATAAACTCAAGATGGAACACAGAGGCAAAACTTTGAGGTAAAACCTTAAACTCTCAGGAGCCATTAGTGAGGCAATTGAGACAAACCTGAGAACTTTGGCACAGAGAATACAAGGACAAAAATAGGGAGGAGACACAAATTGACAAGTGGGATATAATAAAGATAAAACATCTGTGCATATCAAAAGACTTCATCAAAAGAGTAATAAGAGGGCCCGTGGACTGGGAAAACATCTTTAACAATGACACGTCAAAGGTCTTATTACTAAAATCTACAGTACTCTGCTAAGTTACAATAAGAATAAAACTAATTGCCCACTAAGGAGGTGGGAAAAGAACCTAAACAGAAGTTTCACGAGGGCAGAAATCCGAATGGCCAATAAACATATGAGAAAATGTTCCTGATCAGTAGCCAAAAGAGAAATGCAAATTAAAACAACTATGGGAGACCACCCACTGCCCTCAAAGATAGTCCAGTTCAACAGAATGTAACAAGTGTTGGAGGGACTGTGGTTAGAAAAGAATGCTCATACATTGCTGGTGGACCTGCAGGTATGTATGGACATTGTAGGTATGTATAGACATCATGGAAGTTGATCTGGTGTTATCTAAAACAGATGAACATCTACCTACTGGGCATATACTCAGAAGAGGTAGGAAAAAAAACCACAGGCAGACATCTGTGTTTCAATGTGCATCGAGGCACAGATGACAATCGCATGGAGTTGGAAACAACCCAAATTTCCATCAACAGATGAATGGCTTAAAAAGCTGTGGTACATATATACAATGGAGTACTATGCATCCCTAAAAAAGTGATGAAATGTGAAGTACATTGCTGCATGGGAAAATTGGAGGAAATTATATGAAGCAAAGTTAGTCAAGGGCAAAAGGACAAGTCCAACATGAATCCACTGAGGTAAGCCTAAATATGCAAAGGGGATAGAGGGAATATATACTTGCATTCCTGGTGTGAGATCCAGGTAGTGTGGTGGGACCAGATCAAATCCGGGGTTACATGTAGCAGTCAACTTAAAAAGAGGGGAAAAGAATGAAAAGGAAAAAAAGACATAAGTAATGGGGGAATAGAGCACCCACCTACTCAAGGGGAAGGTATTGTTTATATGTCCTCAGGAGAGGGAAAGAGGACACATTCTTCAATACAGTGCACGAAGGTGTGATGCAACATACCAGTATGAAGCAGGGAATAAATAGAGAGGTCTGAGAGGCCGGCCCCAATTCCAACTATGTAGACCCACACACACACAAACCAAAAATTGCATTTCAGAGGACAGGACTGAAGCTACAACTCAGGGGGAGGGGTGCATCTCATCAGAGTAAAGAGGCATAAACAAAGATTGTTTTACTCTGTCTTGTTTTTGTGCTTATTATTGTCTCTGCATATCTATCAAGTAAAGATAGATGGTATAAAACAATCTGGAGGAGAAAACAGTGGGACCAATGGTTGGGCGGGGGGGGGGACAAAAGAGGGGGCAGGGGGGGGGAGAGGGAAGGGGCTGTGAATAAATCCAAGGACAAGAGAACAATACGTGATCTAAAATTGATACCGAGGAGGGCATAGGATGCCTGATGGGGCTTGATCAAGAGCAATGTAGCCAAGAGAAATTACTGACACCAAATGAAGGTTGAAAATGATAGTGGGACAAAAGGAAAGTAAGAAGAAATAGAGGAAAGAACTAGGAGGCAAGGAACATTAATAGAGGTCTAATTACAGGAATGTAGATATGTAAATATATTTATGTATTATGATAGGAAAACAGATCTATGTACATATATTTATATGTGATGTAATAAGGTAGTAGATGGACATTGAGCCTATACGCAAGTACTTCTTCAATGCAAGAACACTTTGTTCTAATAACCCAAAATTCTGTGATGCTCACCTTCCCTGGCATAATTCCTGAAGACAAAGTAGGTGCATAAGCAAATGTAGTGAAGGAAGCTGATGGTCCCCAGCTACCAAAAGATATAGTATCCGGGGTTTTAAAGGCTTGAAGATAAACAAGTGACCATCTCTAGTTGCAAAGCAACAAAGTCCACATAAAAGAAGAATACCAGCCTAGCTGAACATGAGGTGTTGATGGGATTAGGTATTAGCCATCATAGACCCAGAACAAAAAAAACATATCAATGTGAATGTAGGGGAGCACAGAGTGGAGCCCCAAAGCCCATCTCTAGACAATTGGACATCCCTTATAGAAGGGTCATAAGGAAGAGATGAACCCAACAGTGTGTGGTATAGCACCAATGAAGCACACAGCTTTTCTCTAGTTTTTTTTTAATGCTTTCTTCCCTTGACGATCTACCTTACAAATTCTACCTTACAAATTTGGCTAGACCAGAGCATGTAGACTGGTACAGACAAAAGCTCAAAATACAGGCAATCCCAGACAGATAGAGACCTCAGGACCAATAATTGGAGTGGCAAGACCAGGAGGGCAAGGTTGGGGGATAATGGGACAACAGATCACAATGGTGTACATATTAACCTCCTGCCAGGTGGATGGACAACAGAAAAATGGATAAAGGGAGACAGTGGTCGGTGTAAGATATGAAAAATATCTATATAAATTATCGAGGATTTATGGAGGGGAGGGGATGAGCTGATATCAAAGGCTCAAGTAGAAAGAATATGGTTTGAAAATGATGATGGCAACATCTGTACAAATGTGCTTGACACAAAGGATATATATATATGGATTGAGAGAAGAGTTGTACAAGTCCCCAACAAAATTATTTTTTTAAGTGTTTGTGCCACCCAGAGACTTTTGGAATGTCTAGGGAGGCAGACAACATTAAGACACTAGTATAAAGACATTAATCCTGCACCTCACTTAGAAAGCATTCCCAATCCCCAGCCAGTCAACTTTTGTAGCCTCGTGCCCCATCTCGCTCACATAATCAAATGTCTTAATGTTTTCTGTTTCCTTAAATATTCCAAAAATCCCTGGGTGGCACAAATGATTAAGCTCTGATTACTAGCTGAAAGAGTGGCAGTTTGAAGTCAACCACAGGTACCTCATAAAATCCAAACTCACTACCATTGAGTGCATTCTGATGCACAGTGACTCTATTGAATTGCCCCTGTAGGTTTCTGAGACTAATTCTTTTAGGGAGTAGAAAGCTTTGTCTTTCTCCCTCAGAAACAGACATGGAGATTTGCTTCCAAAATTCACAATGGTGACTTCCCCTTCAGCTCCTTCATGTACCAGTCAGAGTAGATGCCTCATGGTGAAAACTTACATAACCAAAAATATCAGACCCTGATTCACTGCCTGTCAAACTCTGACTTGTCCTTCAAGAACTAACTAAATTTTGAACTAGTCTGTGCATCAGACTAGAGACTTGTTATTGCTGGGTGTCACTGACATCATTGTAACCAAGGAAGCATAAATGTCCCAAATACACAGTCAGACGTTCAAACCCACCAGCCACTTTTCAAGAAAAAAAGATGAAACTTGGTTCTTCTATAGAAACTTAGTCTCTTAAATTCACGGAGGGTAGCTCTGCTCTGTCCTGCCGAGTTTCTGGGAGTCAGAATGAGCTCTCTGGTTTGGTTTTGAAAACCTAGATCCTATCTGAAGACTCACACTCACTCCACCGAGCCCATTGAAACCCATAGCAAACCAACATGGGACGTCCAGAGCAATGTATCTTTCCTAGGGCAACTAGCCTCATCTTTCTCCCATGAGGCAGCTGGTTTGAACTTCCACCTTTATTTTAGCTGTGTAATACTTTGTCCATCGGTGTCACCTTACTCTCTTCATACTAACCAGCCCAAGTATACCTCTACTTGGAAGATAAGCTGGACCTTCATCTCAGCAACTTTGGGTGTTGACACTTTTATGGAGTACCTTGTTGATTTTTCAACAATTATTTACGACATAGATTCCACCAAATTCCAATTAGAATTTTGTAAAATTCTAATCATTCATTTCAAATGCTGTGTACGGTGATAAAGAAAAACTTAGCTTGACTGTGCAGATTAAGTTTTGTGCCCTTAATAAGCGATTGTACAGAAATTTGTCTTTATTTCCAAACAGGCAGTTCCATCATTACAAATAAGATTGGTTCCTGGGTGTGTCTTTAAGTCGAATTTGTAGGTAAGTTAGTATAAGCACATATGGTTTTTATGTAGTCTAGCTTTTGTGCAAGAAAAAGTTCAAAGTCTTATCCATGATTTAAAAGCTGCACATGTGGAAAGAGAAGATCACGAAGCTATAAAAAAAATGTTGCAATAGGGTTTGTTCAATCATTTCAAAGTGAGGACAGATTTATATAACATTCAAAGTCAAGTGAAAATTGTCTGTAGTTGGATATTCATAACCTGGGAACTTATTGTAATGAATTTGGGAGTGTCATTATGAGTCAGTTTATATTTGTGAGTGTAAAGTCTACCTCTTAAATTATAAGTCAGTACTATTCTTTATCAAGAATGTGATTCCTTTCATCATGGGAGAATCTACGTACTCTAGATGTCTAAAGTGTCCTTTACATGAGTGCTTTAGAAAAGAGGCTGTAGTTTTTATTGGTACTATGGGGTGCATAGCTCTTTGCAGTATGAGTGAAACTATAATAGCCCATTTTGTGCTCATTTTGCAATAAAGGCATTGCTTATTAATGCTTAATAATTCTGGCTTCAGCAGCTAAAGGCAACCAGCCAGAATGTATCCTGACCTGACCCTCTTTGTTTATACAAAGCAATATTAACTGATGAACCCACACAAAAGACTCTGTGAATGAATGGCTAGTGGTTATTGTGTATTACTAGGAGACAAAGAAAACAGGCTTTTCCTTGAAACAAGAGTGAATTGGGGCTGTATGGGAAGTTCAGAATATAAAATGGGGATTCAAACTCTAGATGGAAATCACACTAGAAATCAACAACAGAAAGAAAAAATGGGTGTGGGAAATAAATATGTGGAAATTAAGTAACCCTTGCATAAAAGCAACAGAGTAAAACACAAAATAATTTTTTAAGTCAACCAAAAAATAATGAAAGGATTACATTCCCAAACCTCTGGAACTCAGTAAAAGTAGCATTTGGAGGTCAATTTATAGCAATAAACACACACATACACACCAACAAAGAAGGGACAAAATTGATACCTTAACTCTAACACTAGTACAAGTAAAAGGAAAGCTAAAAAGGGAACCTAGAGAAGACAGGGGGAAAATGAAGGTGCAAAAAAGCAATTTTTAAAAAACCTGATTACCAGTTGGTCCTTTTGAAAGATCAACAAAGCAAGCAGGCCACTAAAGAAATGGGCAAAAGAAAGTAAAGAGAAGTAAAACCCAAAGAAGAAATTAAATGTACCATATTGCAACAGAACCATCAGAGTTTTTAAAAATGATTATATAGATTATGAAAGGTTATAGTCCAACAAATGAGAAAACATGGACGAATTTCTAGAAACACATGGCCTATCCAAACAAACACGAAATAAAAAAAAATCTTAACAGACACAAAAAGAAAATAGAAATTAATGATCTAATTAAAAAGAACTCCCACAGATAAAAGTCCTGCCTTAGATGCCTTCACAGGAGAAATTTACCAAACATTCAGAGAAGACTTAGCACCAATACTACTCAAACTATCCCAAAACATAGAAAAGGAAGAAATATTCCCAAATTTATTCTATGTAACCTGATACCAAAGCTAAGTGGGACACCACAGAAAAAGAAAATTACCACCCAATAAATATTATTAATGAAGATTAAAAAATTCTCAGCAAATAATAGCCAGGAGAATTTAACAGCATATCGCAAAAATAATATGCCATGACCAGTAGGTTGCAAATAAGATATGTGAGGATATTCAATGTAAAAAATAAATCAGTCAACATAATACCACAACCTAGAGTCTGTTATATATGTTAGTGTGTATGTACTACAACATATCCAAAAAGAGTCTAATCTCTAAAATTTCTAGAAATCAACATCCCAACAACAAAAAGACAATCAAGACAGTTGAAAAATGGACAAAGGACATGAACAGACACTTCTCCAAAGAAAATACTTGGATGGATAACAGACACATGCAAAGACGCTTGCAATCATTAGCCTCTAGCCAAATAAACACACAAACAAAAAAAAAAAACTATTGCCGTCAAGTCCTTTCTAACTCATAGGATCCGCTGTTGGATTTCTAAAATTCTTCTGACAGAACATATGGCACCCAAACCAAACCAAACAAATCCCACTGCCATCAAGATAATTTCAACAAATAGCAAACCTACAGAGGACAGAATAAAGTTCAGTTTTTTTCATTTGTGAGATACCCTTGAAAAGAAGCCATGAATTCATGTCACCAAACCACTGCCATCAAGTGGCTCCATCATCACAACAGCACTCAAGGCCAGACAGAACTGCTCTTTAGTGTTTCCAGGACTGTGAGTTGGTCCTAGTGTACTACCAGACAGTACACATTTATGGTAGCAGGCAGGTTCATCTTTCTTCTTAGGAGCAAGCTTGTGGATTTGAACTGCTGGTCTTGTAGTTAGCAGCGCTACACCTCACCCACAGGACCACCAGGGGGTCCATTGCATTTGCCATTAGACATATACAAGTCACAGCTACAGTGAGATACCACTGTACCTTGGAAATAAAGGCATTGTTCCAAATAACAGCAAACCATGAATGCTGTTGAGTCCATTGGGAGATTAGATTCCTACATCGTTGGTGAGACTACAGGATGGTAGAACCATGGTGAAAGGCTAGACCCCAACCCTAAATTTTTAATCCTCTCAAACTGACAAATGATCATATAACTACCATAGTGTACTGGTAGATATGTCTACATATTGTGGTGGTGGTGGTGGTGGTGGTGGTGGTGGTTATGTGTCGTGTAGTTGGTTCCAACGCATAATGAACTCATGGACATCAGAGTGAAACACCGCTCAGTCCTGTGTCATCCTCGCAATCGTTCACATGCTAGAGCCCCTTGCAGCAGCTACATTGCCAACCCATCTTGTTGAAAACCTTCCTCTTTTTTTGGTGCACTACCAGTCTACAAAGCATGACATCCTTCTCCAGGTACTGATCTCTCCTCACAACATAGTCTAAGTATGTGAGAGAAAGTCTCACCATCCTTCCTGCTAAGGAGTCCTCTGGTTCTACTTCTTCCAAGACAAATACGATTGTCCTTTTAGCAGGCCATGATACCATCAGGAATCTTCTTCATCACCACAAGTCCAATGCACTAATTCTTTTTTGGTCCTTCTTACTCAGTGTCCAACTTTCACATGCAGATGAAGCAGTGGAAAGTATCATGGCATGGATAAGGCACACCTATCCTCAAAGTAACATTCTTGTTTTTCAATACTTTAAGCAGGTCTTGGGCAGGAGATTTACCTAATGCATTTTACCTTTTGAGCTCCTGACTGCTGCTTCCATGAGCACTGGTTGTGCATCACAGCAAGACAAAATTCTTGATAACTTCAACCTTTTCTCCATTTACATGATGCTACCTACTGGTCCTGTTTTAAGGGCTTTGATCTCTACTTTGAGTTGTAATCCATACAGAGATCTAAAGGCTTTAAGTTCTCAATTTCAGCAAGCAAGGCTGCGTCATCTACATATCACAGGTTATTAATAAATCTTCCTCTAATTCTGAAACCACGTTTTCCATGTAAACCAATTTCTCTGATGACTTACTCAGCACACAGACAAGTGATTATAGTGAGGAGATAGACTTTTCCTAATTTTAAACCATGCGTTATTTCCTAAGAAAACTGCCCTGTGAAAATATTTTGGAAGCTTCCAGAGGTAGGGGACTGAAAAAAAACAAAACAGACAATGTGAATAATGTGCTATTTAGTACTATCAACAATTTCAGTAGAGCAACTTTTGCCCAAAAATCTAAAATGAAAAGACAAGGAAGGCACAAAACCAAAATGATTGGAAACAGGAAGCAGTGCACTCAGAGAAAAAATTGGAAAAGTATTGACACATGGTTGGGGATTGCAACCAATGTCACAGAATGATTTATGTATGAACTATTGATTGGGAACAATCGTGTCCTATGTAGACACAAAGAGCAGAAAAATGATTTAAGTCAATTAATAAATAAACAGCGATTTTAACACCCTATCCCTGGAAGCAAGGCCCTTTGCCTGGATGGACTCTATCAGCTCAGACCCAAATGATCTCTGACTTTTCTAACCCTTGAACCTTTCTTCATCCTTTTTTTGGAAAATCAGAGGTCAGAAAATGAATTGGCAGCTACATGGAGATTTTGATTCATTTGCTGGGCTTAGTTCTCAGAGGGGGAGGGGGAGGGTGGGAGACAGAGTGTAACCCCCAAATTCAAATGGAAGATGGGTAACTACTAAAATAGACCCTTAAAATTTTTTGTCCTAAGCTTTGGAAATCACTTCCCTATCACAACTACCATTGATTTTTCCACTATTGATAGATTAGAGAGGTGAAAATATCTATTTGCATGTAAATTGAGCAAGCACAGAGTCATTTGCATTTATATTAACAGGGTGCTCATTGTCATTAATTATTTATAGTTATTCTGGAAAGTGGGTTTTCTGGTCTCAGCTTCACAGGGGAAGGAAGCCGCTTTCTGAAGACAAAATGTTACCACGTTCAAGTCGTGAGACGTTCCTATCTTGTCTAAGAGTTTTGTGGCCGTCCCCTGATCTGGTGTCAATTTGAGGATGACGAGTGCAGGGGTGGAGTCTAGCCTGTCAGTCTGGAGAGAGCCAATGAGACCTCTGTGTGGACACGACCTTCTCCTCTGAGCATTCTGGGAGATCTAGTACTTTCTTCTTGGAGGTGGAGGCACAATCTCCCTCAGTTCATTTCCATGGAGACTTTCCACTGACAAGACACATGGCAGCACGCTGGTAGATCCTGACCCCTGGGAGCTGGAGAAGCCCCAGGGAGACCCCTGCCAGCACTGAGATGCTTCTACCACCACTGGATACACAAGACTCTGCACCCACTGGCCTGTAACTATCCTGCAGTCAATGCATGTGCTTCATGAATCTGAAAAGGACTTATAGATTGGTATCAGACATATGGATAATATCAGACTTATGACTTTGGACTGGACTGAGGTGGGGTGCTTTCTCAATGTTCAATTGCTCTTGTATATAGACCTCTTTCTTAGACACACATGAATGTCTATGGGTTTGTTTCTCTAGTCTACCCAGACTACAGGCTTTCTTTACACAGCAGAGACAGCCATCTGTTGTAATCATGCAACTGCTAGTTGAAAGTTTGGTGCTTCAAATCCACTCAAAGTTTCCTGGGAAACAGTCAACAAGCTGCTGCTGAACATGCTATCACAACCCAGGGGTTCATGTCCTAGTTTTTAGCTACTGGGAATAAAAACAGACACTACATGAAAAAGAAACACAAAGGGCTTTTAGTGTTCTGCACAGACAAGGAGCAACTGATGGTCTCATAACCAAAATACTGCAGACTTCCAGGTTGAGGGAACTTGGGTCTTTCTCCCTTTACACCTCTGGGATTCTGACCAACTCTAACCCCTGCCTTTCCTTGGCTGCCTTTTGTCCATTAACCAAGGTCTGGCTGATGGGTCCTGTTTTCTTGAGTGTTCTTTAAAAGCACATCTCACTCTGAAAATGAGCATAGAGTGAACAGTGGGTCTGATAATATGCTCCCCTCCAGTAATCGGGGTGAGTTGAATGACACAGGCAAATGAACCAGACATGCTCTCAGATCTAGAAGCAGCCTAAGGCTTGTCCTTGCAGAAGGGTCTTGGGAAGGAATGATAATGAGCAGAATGCAGAAGATGAAAGATTTAAATAATAGGAGAGTCTACAGAGTGCCAAGTGGGGAGTCAACAAAATGGAGATGGGTGACTGAATAACATCCCAAGGACAGAGTCATCAAAACTGGGGTACTGGTCTGAGGTTGTCGAGCGGTCACAGCCTGGAGAAGCTCATGGAGCAGCTGTGGGGTGCAGCACAAGGTGTGGGCCCACAGGGTCTCACAGGGTCTCTACAACTTGATTGGAACTAGCAACTCCTCTGTCTACTGAGTGAAATTTTACAAAGATTTCCTATGGCAGATATATCCAACAGCAAGAAGGTAAACACATGCAAGGAACAAGATGTGGGGGAGCTTGAAAAAGTCCCTAACACAAAAGAATTAAAAGATAATTAAGCTTTTTCCATGAACTTTGAAAAGACCCTTATATTGATTTTCATCACCTTGTTCCTTATCCATGTAATTGGGGTTTGGGTTCTATTTATGATGTTTATCTCCTAGGAGAAACTGAAATAAAACAGCAAAAAGGATTGCATCTTGACATCAAAGATCTAAATGAGACTTTTTTAAATTAGTGGGTTGGAACTTCATGGCATTAAGTAAGTGTGCTAATTTTAGCAGGTGATGATGGTGCTATTATGATTCTGGGTTGTTTTTTAAAATATGTTTGTTCATTTTTTATGTCTATAGCTCTCTGTTGACCCAAGCAGGTGACCATATAATATATTGGGGAAACAGAGGTCCTTTGAGGATGGACAGAAGCACTTTTAAAATTTCAATGGAAAAAAAGTTTACTTAAATCTGAGACTATCACAGACACTCCTATTTAAATGACTAAACTAAAAAACAGTGATAATATCAAATGCTGGTAAGGATTCAGGAAAAGGAGTCAGCCATATATGGCTGGTGAGGACATAAAATGTACAATCACTCTGGTAAATAGTTTGGTAATGACTCTTAAAATAAAAATGCATTTACCATAGAACCCAGTCATTGCACCATTGGGCGCTTACCCTAAAACAGAATGAAATGTCACCACCGACAAAGTAGAATCTTAATGGGTCATTAAAAAAAGATAATCACTAGGGTTCTGTAGGAATAGATGGTAAAAGATCCTTAAATGGTAAGCTTAAAAAAATACAGAAATCAAAATTACACACTAGAATAAAAATGTAAACGGGATACACAGAAAGAAAATAGCTATTATGTCAGAGTGATGGAATTAATTGGGGTGTTTGTTTCTATTCTTTCTTCAGAAGCTTCTGGGTTGTTGTTCTTATTTTATACACTTGTATACACTTGAAAACATGAAACAAAAGCTAGGAAAATCTTCGCAGTAAACAACAACTTACAGAGAGTGTATTTGGCTGTGTTGACAAGAGCAACAAATCCAGTGGCACTCATATAGGTGCAAGAGAGAGTTTAAGCAGTCAATAAGTAATTATATAGTAGGAAATCATCCCAGGCAAGTCCATATGTTCGACACTAGTCCACAGGCAACTCTTCAGACTCACAAAGCCACATGCAAGGATGCAGGACACAAGAACATCACTGATCAGTGCATGCAAGGTCCTCTGCAGTCAATTGTGGTAGCTGAAGACTTGGATAAGTGTACCTGGCCTTATTTCGACTCTTGCAACCATGGGCATATAAAACTAACTCTATCGTGAGATTAATTTCCTTTGTTCTGAGAGAGAAAGTCTTTCAAATACACACTCTCCAGGCCAAAAATGTGCCCCCTGTAATAGCGCTCCATGAAGGAGAAGTAAAGGAGCTGCCATAAAAGATGAGTCAATTCCTGCATCTGGCTGTTCACCATGCCTAAAGGTTTTCTAGAGATAAAAGCAATCAGGTTCTATAGCCCTCTTGTCAATACTGATCATAGATTGCTCCCTTGGGGAAGGTTCATGGGTGTTTGAGGTCAGCAAACACTTGGTCAAGATGAGGAGTCTTTTCATTGCCTGTTCATTATACGACCCACTTATAACTTTACCCATTGAATATGCAATATATTCACTGTATGATGGGAATGCCTGTTGAAAGATCTGTATGCCCCATTATATATACCCAATGGAAAATACATTCTTTCTTCACCCCAACATAGGGAAGAGGAGCTCCTATGCCCCACTGTCTGTCTTGATTATTTGCCATAATGACAAAGTCACTCTTAAGGATCAATTTGAGTGTTTGGGGACCCAGACCCCAAAATCAATGGCAGTGACTCTGACTGCTCTCCATGTGACTCAATAACAGGCAGGAGATGGCAGAGAGAGGGAGAAGAGAGGTTCCCAGGACCCATGTGATGAGAAGGTCACTCCCACGGAAGACACCATCAGCCTGTGACCTGGTTGACAAGCTAGGCTATACCCCTACACTTCTATATCTTCAGGTTGACATGGAATTATGTCACTACCACAGAAAGACTGTCCTGAAAGGAGAGTCTGCTTGGAGACATTCATTGTTCTTCATGTTAAGACAACTCACCAGAATGAGCTCTGTCAGATGAAGTCTGGTTGGTACTGACATTCTAAGCAGTAGGACTCAGAAGAGAAAGATGTCAAGGGAAGAGGGAGAAAGCCAGAGAAAAACACAACCATTGCCCAGGATATCTAATTATTTGAGTAAATCTAGAGACCATAAAAGAAAATGGAAAAGGAACTGGAAGGCAAGCAGGGATTCCAACAAGAGAAAACAAAGATAATGGGGTGTTATATGAGGGAGACCCCCCAAAAAAATCCACAATTTCTCCCCAAAAATATGTATTTAAAGTTTTCCCCAAACAATCTTATCACCTTCAAAATATCCTCCATTAGACCATAATGCATTTATCAAACCTAAAATTCCATTCTTGAAAACATTTTTCAAACTCATCTGTTTGGAAGGTAGACAACATCTCCCTCTTTTTAAAAAATCATTTTATTGGGGGCTCTTACAGCTTTTATAAAATTCCACACATCAATTGTATCTAGCATATTTGTAAATGTGTTGCCATCATCATTTCCAAAACATTTTCTGCTTTAGATCTTGGTATAAGCTCCTCTTTTTTCACCTCCCTCCCCTCCCATCTTCATGAATCCTAGATCAATTATATGTTGTTGTTGTTGTTGTTTTTGTTGTTGTTGTTTTAATTATTTTGTATCTTACACTGTTCATTGTCCCCCTTTACCCACATTTCTGTTATTCATCTCCTTCGGGAGTGGGAGGTGGAGATACATATATCTTCAACCTTGTGATGGATTCCCCTTTTCTTCTTCTCCCTTCTCAGTCAGCCCCCTACTCTCATGATTTCACTATTCCCTCTATTGTACCTAAGGGTTTATCTGTCCTATATTCCATGTGTTGAGATATCTTACCTGTTTCAATGTGTGTTTTCCAGTCTAGCCAGATTTATAAAGTAAAACTAGACCATAGTAGGGGCACATTCAGAAACTAGAGGAATAATGTGTGCTTCATCAATGCTATACAGCACTTTGGTTGAATCATCCCTTCCTTATAACTTTCTATAGGGGGAAATCCAATTGTCTAAAGATAGGCTTTAGTCTCCACTCCAACCCACCTCATTCCCATTCATATAGCTGTTTGTTTGGGATCTTTTGATATCTAACACTTGATCCTGTCAACACCTCATCATCACACAGGCTGGTGTGTTTCTTCCATGTGGGTTTATTTGCTTACCTGCTAGATGGCTACTTGTTTAATTTTAAGCCTTTAAACTCCCAGATGTTATATCTTTTGATACCCAGGCACCATCTGTTCTCTTCACTACATTTGCTTATGCACCCATTTTTGTCTTCAGAAGTCATGTCAGGAAGATGAGTATAAAAGAGTGTCAAGTTAAAATCCAGAGCATGGTAGCCAACTGGGGGCGGGGGCGGGGAGTGGCAGATGGTGATGTGTAGAGAGGGAGTGGGGTACTAACCCACCAAAGGGGGACATATTGTTTCTATCTCCACAGGGAAAGAGGGATCAAACTCAAATCCAGTATTTCAGGATGTGAATGCAGCATGATGGCATGAACGGGAACCCAGTGGAGGAGTCTGAGCACCCAACCCCAATCCCAACTACCATAGCAGCTGCCTCTCCTCCAGGGGAGTTTGCTCTGGAGGTCAGCACTGAAGCTGCAGCTTGGGGTGTGAGATATGCCTGACCAGAGCACATGAGAACAAATGAAGGGGGAGTTTGTTAGTTCAAGTAGACTACAGAAACAAAATTCATAAACACGCATATGGATATAAGGGAAAGGTTTATATACAAGAGGAATGGAACATTGAGAAAGCATCCTAACCCAGTTAAGTCCAAAGTCATTAATCCAATATCAGCCTATATGCCTCATACCAGTCTATAAAGTCTCCTTCCGACTCATTAGACACATGCAAGGACACCTGAATAATCACAGGCCAGTGGGTGCAGAGTCTTGTGTATCAGTGGTGGTAGAAGCATCTCAGTGCTAGCAAGGGTCTTTCTGTGGTTTCTCAAGCATGTCAGCACTGCTGAGAGTCCCCACGTGGTTTCTCCAGCCCCAGAGGTCTGGTTCCATCAGGACGAGCCCATGTGGCTTCTTCTCCGGCTCCACCAGGTTCCAGGATTCAGGATCTATGTGAATGCTGCCATGTTGTCTTGACTGTAGAGCGTCCCAAGGGACCAAGTCTATAGTCTTGCTCTTCCATGGGGAAAATTTCATGAGATTCCTGAGAATTCTCAGAGAAAGTCATTCCCACACAGAAGTCTCATTGGCTGTCTTCAGATTGACAAGCTAGATTCCACCCCTACACTCCCAGGGCTGAAATTGATATAGATCAGTGACTGCCACATGAAGGAAGAGAGAATAGAGTGCATCCTGGCCAAGTCTTCAGGATGATATTCCCACTCAGAACAGCCGATGCACAGAGAGGATCATATGAACGGACCCACTATGAAATATGGCTTCCCTCACTGACCCAAGGTCCGTCAGGAACCACGATGTAGAAACTAGGTCAGGATTATACCCTATCTGACCCAACCATACCATGGCAAAATACAGTGTGCAACAGAATATGGAGTTCCGAGGGAGAGCCAAGGATATACTTTGGGGCCAGGGTATGGCACCCCATCTGACCCAAAACGGGGACACTCCTGAATATCGATGAACAGACATTGAACTATGTTTTTATTTTGTTATTGTTTTTATTTTTAACATATATATGACATTGTGGTTTTTTTGTTGTTGCTATCATTGCTGTATTTTCTTTGGCTGCTTCATCTTAGGATGCCTGAGGTCTTTTTGTACATATTTTTATCTCTGCATGTCTATCTGGATAAAATAAGCTGGAGGAGAAAACAATGGGACTGATGGTTCCTGGGGGGAAAATGGGAGAAGAGGAGGAGGGAGAAAGAAGGTGGTTCTGACAGGCCGATGAATAAGGGAACAACAAATGATTCAAAAACAAATAACATGACAAGGTGGATGTGAGAGGTCCAATAGGAATTGATCAAGAGCAATGTAACAGAGAGAAAATACTGAAACCCAAATGGAGGCTGAGCATGATAGTGGGACAAGAAGAAAAGAAAAGGAAATGGAGCAAAGAACTGGAGGTAGAAGGCATTTATAGAGGTTTAAATACAGGCATGTACAAAGGTGAATATATTTATATGTGATGATGGGGAAATAGATCAACATGCATATACTTATAGGGTTAGTATTAGGACAGCAGAGGGGCATTGGACCTCCACTCAAGTACTTCCTCAGTACAAGAATAGATTTTTCTATTATATTGGCATTCCATGATGCTCACCTTTCTGGCACGATCACTGAAGATGAATGTGTGCATAAGCAACTGTGGTGAAGAAAGCTGATGATGTCTGGCTATCAAAAGATTTAGCATCTGGGGTCTTAAAGGCTTGGAAGTAAATAAGAAGCCATCTAACTCAGAAGAAATATAGCCCACATAGAAAAAGCACACCAGTTTGTTGGACCACAAGGTGTCAAAGGAATCAGTTATCAGGCTTCAAGAACTAAAAATCATAACATTGCATGCTTACCTTCCTGATATGATTGCTGACAACAAATGTGTGCATAAGCAAATGTGATGAAGAAAGTTGATAGTGCCTGGTTATCAAAAGATATAGCACCTGGGGTCTTACAAACTTGAAAGTAAACAAGTGGTCATCTAGGCCAGAAGCAATAAAGTTCACATGGAAGAAGCACACCAACCTGTGTGACTATCAGGTGTCAAAAGGATCTGGTATCATGCATCAAAGAACTAAAAATCGTATCATTGTCAATGAGGGGAAGTACAGATTGGGGACCCAAAACCCATCAATAGGTGAAGCGACATCCCCTTACAGAGGGGTTGCAGGGCAGAGATGAGCCAGTCAAGGTACAGTGTAGTAACAATGAAATATGCAACTTTTCTCTGGTCCTCATGTGTTTCCTTCCACCTGCTATCATGGTTCCAGTTCTGCCTGGCAGATCTGACTGATCTAGGTGATATACACTGGAGCCTGAAAAATGAGGAATTCAGGGTAGATGATCCCTTCTGGACGCATGGTGGGAGTGGTGATGCTGGCAGGGTGAAGGGAGGGTGGAGAAGAAAGGAGAAACCAATTGCAGGGATCTACATACAACCTCCTCTCTGGGGTACAGACAGTGGGGAGGTGGGAGAAGAGACACATCAGACAGTGTAAGAAATGAAAAAGCAATAACATTTGTAAGTTATTAAGGGTTTATGGGGTAAGGAAAGTGTGAATGGGGGGAAATATGAAGAGCTGATACTGGGGGGCCTTTGAGAGTGATGGTAACAAGTGTGGTCTGCATACAATTGACATATGTATTGATTGTGACAGGAGTTGTATGAGCCCCAATTAAATGATTTTTTTTAAAGCGAGGGGGAAAGAGGAGCTTATACCAAGGGCTCAAATAGAAAATGTTTGAAAATGAAGATGGCAACATGTGTACAGGTGTGCTTGATACAAATGATGTATGGGATGTTATAAGAGTTGTAAGAACTCCCAATAAAATCACTGGGGGGGAAAGAAGATTGCCAGGTTATTAGAGCAAAGTGTTTTTGTGCTAAGGGAGACCTTGAGTAGAGGTCTTAAATCCATCTGCTACCTTAATTCTTAACATATAGATATGTGCACATTGGTTTCTATCCCTTTCATTATAAATTAGTACATTTACATATATACATGCCTATAGCTATAGCTGTGTAGGCAGGATGAACAAGCAGGAGGAGTACACAATGCGGCAACTGGTTCCAGGTGAGCACAGGAGAGGACAGATTCAAGGATAAGGGAACAAGAGATATAAAATCAATAGCGAAGAGGGTGTATAATATGATATAATCAAATGCAATGTATCTGACAGGAATTGCTGAGAGCCGAATGTAGGGGGAGCATGATAGTGGAATAAGAGAAAGTTGAAAGAAATAGGAGGCAAAAGCTACTTAAAGACATATAGCTCTCCCTTTTTTCCTCCACCACTTGTACGTCATTAAAAGGTTGTCCTTCCATGTCCCTCTTCATGCACTGAAACAAAGAGAAGCAACAGAGAGCAAGGTCAGGTGAGTAAGGTGCGTGGAGCAAGAGAGACTTGCTGATTTTTGCCAAAAACTAATGCACTGAGAATGGCTGCATGTGGAGGTGCATTATCATGGTGGAAAAAACAAACCCCTGTCTAACATAAATCAGCCCTTCTTTCTCACATACTGTTACGCATTCTTTTCAGAACCTGTAAATGTAAAGCTTGATTAACAGTCTGACCTGGTGAAACAAACTCCAAATGCACTACAAATGGATATTTTCATCCATTCAGGAAGTTGGCAGATATCCAGAACAAGGTTTGTCATCTGTCTATATCTCACCATTTTTGAAACAAGAAAACCACGTGTACACTTGAGGTTTTCCCAAAGTGCTGTCCTTGTAAGCTGCGTTGATCATCACAATTTCCGTGGCATTTTTCCCTGAGCAAGAAACAAAATTTTACAGCCACACATTGTTCTCTTAAATCAGCCATCACAAAGAAAACAAAGTTTGAGCAAAACTGCTTTTGTGAAAAAAAATTCACTGTGACCAGAGAGAACCTTCTCAGAACACCACCACATGGACCAACGCAGATTAAATTGCTTGAATCTCAGCTAGAAAGGGGGAGAAAGTTCTAGGGACTCTACCTAGAGCCATTCTGCTTTGCTTTTTTTGTTGGTGTGCCCTCTCATAAGTTAGCGTTCTCAAAGGGCTGTAAGAGAAGAAAGTTAAAAGCACTGGGCACCAATGAGAGTCTCAAAGGGTCCAGAAAAGGGACAAGAAAAAAAGAGGATGAGCCTACAGAACAAGGGATTTCTATTCTTGGCACTGTGGCAGAATCTTAGAAAATCTTACAGTCACTTTTCTAAGAGGATGCATCATTAGAAGAGATAATAATATTCTTTGTTAACATAATTCATGATTCTGTTCGTTATTTTTATTTCCGTGTACAGCCTCTATCCCTGCAGGGGACCTTTTTAAAACCAAACTATTAATTACTCCTTCCAAATGAGGGGAGGAATGAAAGCATGCATTAAAAAACAAAGAGCGGGCTGAGCCCCGGTAGCGTAGTGGTTGTGCGCGGGACTGCGGCCCACTGGGGCAGAGGTTCAATTCCAGCAGTGGGGCTGGGCCTCCTACTCCCACCACCAGAGAGCAGTGATGCCCACCCCCCCAAAAAAAGAAAAAAACAAAGAACATCATTTCATTGAGGTGATCTCGTCCAAACACACCACGGGCCACTGTTTCAGCCATTCTCCCACTCACAGCCCAGGTTAGCCTGAAGAATGGCAACATGGCTTTGTAGTTAGATGAGTTGAGTAAGACCTGAGATTTTCAATCACTGCAGAGTAATTTCATCTCTCTGAACTTCCTGTTTCTCATAGTAAATTGTGAGAATTAATGAGATTGAAATAGGCAAGCACTAAAGCACGTAGCCACCACCTGTCTCACCAACAGTGTCTCACTCCCTATGGTGGTTTGTGTGTTGTTAAGATGATGAAGTTATGCCACCAGACTTTCAAACACCAGCAGGGTCAGTCATGGTAGACAGTTTTCACCAGAGCTGTGAGACCAAGTCAGAAAAGCCCGGTGTTCTACTATTAAAAATTATCCAGTTTACTGGGAGGAAGATGAATTCACTAAGTTGAAAGGCATTCAACATAAGCAGCAGCCATAGGAATAGGCTCAAGCACGTTAACTCTTGTGAAGATGGGACATGACAAAGTAGCATGCCATGCTAGGAGACATTGGATCATCATGACTGGAAGCTGCTTTGGCAATAAATAACAGCAAAAGCCCCAGATGGAAGCCTATGTACATTGTTATTGGGTTCTGGTACCATTAAATTGTTTCCAGATCATATTTGGAAAAAACAAAAAACAACAAAACAAAACACTGCCATTGAGTCAATTCCAACTCCTAGCTCCTCTAGAGGACACCAACAGAAGTGCCTCCTTGGGATTTCTGAGATTTAAAACCTATAGAGGAGCAGACAGCTTCATTTTTCTCCATCAGCGTCACTAGTGGGTTCAAACTGTTGACCTTGTAGTTAGCAGCGCAATCCCTAGCTCACTGTATCAGTAAAGCCTTTCCCAAACAGCCCAAAATACAACAGAAAGGAAAACTGCACGATTCTGAGTTGTCCTCACCCGTTGTTACGTTTGACCCCATTGTTGCAGCTACTCTGCTAATCCATTTCAGAGAGAGTCTTCCTCTTTCCCCAACTCTCTATTGCTAAGCATAATGGAATTTTACAAGGACTGGTGTCTCCTGACAACATGTCCAAAGTCTGTCAGACAAAGTCACTTTTTTCTCCATGCTTCCAGCAAGCATTCTGACTGTACTTCCTCCAAGGCAGATTTGTTGTTCTTCTGGCAGTTCATGGTACGGTTAATATTCTTTGCCAACACCATAATTGAAATACAATAATTGTTCTGCTTATTTACTCTTATTTACTGTCCAGCTTTTATAGGCATTCAAGACTTTCGACAATACCTTGACCTGGGTCAGGCACACGTTAGTCCTCAAAGTGGCATCTTTGTGCTTTAAAGCTTTATATAAGTTTTGTACAGCAGATGTGTCCCATGCAATATGTCCTTTCATTTCTCGACTGTTAATTCCATGTAGGTTAGATCCTAGATGAATGCTAATTTCTTAGTCATTTACTTTCTTGCATATTCACTTTTCCTGTTTTCTTTCCTAATTATAGGTGATCCTGTTCCAGTTGGAGTAGGATACACAATAGCCCAGTATTAACTGACAGCATCTTCAAATAAGATCATGTTCACGGAGAAAAAGGGTTAGAACTTCAATAGCACATGGGCACATGCTAGCCTGTAACAGACTGTGAATACTCCAGCTTCCTTATGCACGCCCCCCCCCACAGAGTCTACATTGTCTTTCATTGATCTCCAGCAAGAATAGGGTCCAAGTGCTACTAGTCATAAGTGCCCTGCACTGAACTCTTCCCTTCTCTGAATCACCCCTCCACCCCTTTATTACTTCTCTCTGGCATCAACTTCCAAATACACTACATGCCTGAAAACCCTTGTCTCAATGACACTTTTTTGCTAGAACTCACCCTGAGACACTAAATAACTCAGTCAAGTGTTTTGCCCCCTCCCATTTCTGAAGACAAGATTTCTGAGTAGTGTTCATGCACGATGAGCCCTAGTGACACTGAGAGTTACGCAGTGGGCTTCTCGCTGGAAATTGGGCACTTGGAAACTACTGGCTGCTTCTTAGGAGAAAGATGGAGCTTAATGATTTATGGTCTTAGAGACCCACAAAGACAGTCCTACTCTGTTCTTTGGGCTCACTGGTTGCAGTTGGAGTTTGGGTCATTCACTGGCTCCAACAGCTCAATCATTCCAAAGTCCCTTGTGACCTGCCCCTCCCCTATTGCTCTCCAGAAGCTATCTTCTTAAAAGTTTCCAATAAGTCCTTAATTATCACCTCTTAATTACAAAAATTTCTTTAAAAACTTACCACCCCTTTCAACCTCTGTGGAGCTTGACACTATAGTGTACCCTCTATACTCAAAACCCTCTTCTCTGTTGTTTGTCATGAAATTCATCTTCCAGTTTTTCTATGTTTGTAATTTCTTTTCAGAATCCTCTTTAAGTGTCTCTTCTTAAGTACATATTATTACTAGATTACTCAGAATTTTTTTATGACTCTATGCTGTCCTTGACCATCTAATCCACTTCAATATCTCAAGGAATCTTACTAGAGATGACTCCCATAAGTCATTTCCAACCCATAGAAACCTAGAGGACACACTAGATTGCCATATTTTTCTACTACAGAGCAGCTGATGGTTTCAAACTGCTCAGGTAGCAGCTGAGCATTATATCAAAGAACTACAATGAAGATTAAATGAAATTCTTCAGGAAAAGCATCTAGCATATACCTGGCATATGACAGGTGTTCTATAAACAGTAATCACAGGATAATTATTTTGTAAAGGAACTGTTAATCAAAGGAGAAAATAGAAGTAATTTAGTAGGATTATCTAAAGATGTGAACAATAAGTTGCTTCTTTTTGAAAAAAAATTAGAATAAATGCAAGGTACAGGAAAAAACTCAAAGCTAAACACTTATTCAGCAACCATAAGCCAATAGTTCATTTTCATAAAGTCATAGTGGACTAAAGCAATACTTTATTTGGCTGAATATCTATTTATAAATCATCACCACTGTCTCTGGAATTAAGAAATATAGCCTACATTTGGTTTAGCTTGTTCGTCTTTTTCCCCCAGGTTTCTCTACGTTCTCACTTACAAAAAGTCATTTCAGGTCATTCAGAAAGGGCAGTGATAGATCAAGACATAATGAAGCTGCAAAGGCTTTGGACCTGGCCGGTGGCAGTTACTTGTCGAAAGCGAATCAGAGCAAGACCAAGTAATGCTTCTGGGAAAAGGGAATGCTTACATGGTAACCCTCAATAGAGTCTCTGGCTTTGTCTTATATCAAACCCACCTTCCAGAACTCACCAATGAACTTTCTCCCTCTGGGTAACATGTCTGTGTGGGAACAGGCATTTCACACGGCAAAATGTTGAAGCCATGAGGTGTTCTTTTTGGTTTAGGATGAGTCAGCAAAGAGATTAAGAAGATGTGAGATTTCAATGCAAAGGAAACATGCAGCTGGAATCACAGTGAGCTGGAGCATCAGTTTCTGGGGAGAGTAACATGGGATGGCAGTCTAATCGACTGGAGAAGAAAATAGTATGAGTCGATGATACTGGAGTGGATGAACTTGGACACTATCTCATGGGGAAAGGGACACTTTGGGTCCTTGAAATGATTGGACTATGAAGCCATTATAATTACACAATCTACCCCCTTCGTGCATGAAATAATATCTGATGTAAAGAGTAATGAGGAAATTTAACCTAAAGTAGGGTTACTGTGATTTGATGTCTAGGAATAAGTAGAGGATCATTGAAGAGGGGGCTTATAAGATGGTTTGCCATGGTGAGGACTCAAACCCAAGACACGTGAAGATGGACCCGAACTGGGCATTTATTCATTCTGTTGTAGCTTAGGTTGCTATGTCAGAAGTAACTTGAGAGCACTTAACAACAACAAAGAAATGAATATTGTTTCTATTTTGCATCTAATTTACTGCCAGTGTCACCTAGTTCTTTACTGTAGGTCCAGTTAACTCTCTCTACAAGCCTGAACACATTCCTTGGCTTGAGTCAGAGAGTAGGCGGAAGACTCTTGGTGCAGTAAAATCCAGAGACAGGTGAAGCAGAGAGAAGATGGTGATAATGATGGCACTAAGAAAGCATTTTTCATCTTCAAAGCTTTTCATAAGTGTTAATTAATTAATCCTGCCCACGCCCAAATAAGGCGGTAAGAAGAGATCAAAGAGACTCCAGGAAGAATTTGGCACAATGAGCTCAGAGAGACCTAGAGTTGCTGTAGAGTTGATTGTACAGAATAGAACTACCCTCCACTAGCTTTTCATGCATGTGAACTTTCTTCTGGAACGATCACCTGGATTTTCTTTCAAGGTACTTTTGGGTTAGTTCAAAGCATACATCATTTGAGATTAGTAACCCCAGGCTTATCCATTGACACCACCCAGGTACCAGAGAAGCCTACAACCTAGACTTTGAACATAAGGGGAATGGACCTCCCCATGAAATCAAAAGAGTCTATATAGGCCCCACAAATTGAATTGAGAATATTGTCTGGAAGAGAAATATAAGGAAAGAAAGATTGAACCTAGGTCATCTTCTAAAAATAGAACTTGAAGAGATAAATAAGCTGTAATACAAATAATTCATATTCTTGAGTTTATTGATTGCACATCTATTAATAAGAAGGAAATGATCTGCCATATCATAAATTACCATATGATCTCAGAGACTACAAACAACGAGAACATTGGATCCAGTAAGATAGGGAAAGCCTTCCATATATTAATAAAATTAGTTGATGCATTGCTCTAATAATATCATTTGTTTATAAATATCTGAAAATAAGTCTGACTAGATTTTTAGTAAATTCAAAGTGAATCAGGAAAACATTTTTCTTTTGTACACCAGTGGAGCCCAACAGGACATTCAGATTTTGTTTAGGAATATTTTTAACATTCTAAAACTGTAACACTAAGCACCAAACATGAAAAAAAAACACATAATAAACGTGTATGAAAGAGCTAGGAAATACAGTCCTTTTCTCAGTGAGAATAATTTACATTGAGTGGATAATATAGATCACTAGTGTTCTCTAGAGAACCCAGACTAACACACCACCATACCCAGAGATCAGACATATCCCAGTTCTGACCAATTCTTATAATTCATTCCCTTGGTCAAAGTGATAAGAAATAGTTGTGTGATTCAAGTTAATCCAAGTCCTAAGATTTGAGAATAAAGTGCTCTTACCTAGAATTATGTTTTGTGTTCTCTTTTATGAAACATAGCACACTCAATGTACATCAAATTTCAAAGCAACTACCAGAAACCCTTCTAAAATAGCCTATATGATTTATATTTATTAGATACAGAATCCATATTCAACAATAGATATATTGAAAAACCAGGCAGCACTAAAAAATATGACCTTAATTATATCCCACTTAAATTTCAAGAATATATTTTACATAATGAGCTAGTCTGGGTAGACTAGAGAAAGAAATTCATAGACACTCATATGGATATAAGGGAAAAGTTTATATACAAGAGGAATAGAACATTGAGAAAACATCCCAACCCAGTCCAGTTCAAAGTCATAATTCCGATATTAACCCATATGTTCCATACCAATCTATAAAGTCTCCTTCAGACTCATGAAGTCACAGACCAGTGGGTGCAGAATCCCGGCTCTGGCAGGGTTCCCCTCATGGCTCCTTGTTTCCAGGACTCAGGGTCCATCAGCAGTATTCATTGTTGATAGAAATGTCTCAGCACTGGCAGGGGTCTCTCAGTGGCTTTTCCGGCTTCAGAGGTCTAGGTTTCATCAGGGTAAGGTCATGTGACTTCTCCTCTGGCTCTACCAGTTCCTCAGATGCTGCCCTCTTGTCTTGTCAGTCGAGTGACTCCCAACAACTGGGTGGATGGTCTCTCATCTCCACTAGGGAAATACCACGAGACTTCCCAGAATTCTCAGGAGAAAGCCATGCCCACAAAGAGGCCTCATTGACTATCTCCAGATTGACAGACTAGTCTCCACCCCTATATCCCAATCATGAAATTAACATCAAGTACATGACCACCACACATAATTAACAGTGACAAAAGACTTGATGAATTGTGTGATGACATCAAGAACATCATATATAAAGAAAGTGAAAGGCCATTAGAAAGAAAAGATTTAAATGACATAAACCTCTATTTTGAAGTTAGAATAACATAAATGGAAGAACTCTGAAGTAAAAGAGCTGAATGGAAATTTTCAAAGGGTGGTTACAGAAGAAAAATTAAGTTACCATAATTAAGTGTGCAAACACAAAGAATTTGGAGATCAAAAATGAAGACCATTCTTAGAATTTCTCAAGCTGGAAGAATGAAAGAAAAAAATTCAAGCCTCAAATTGTAGGGTTGAAGGACTGCCAAAAGATTGAAAGATGCAGGAATCATCAAAATGAGATGGTTGTATCAAAACCATCAAAATGGAAGTGGTTGTATCAACAATTTGGTTCCCATCAAAAGGGAAGTTATTGTATCAACAACTGCTCAACATTTATCCATTTCAGGTGGCAGCATATGATCAAGAGTCAGTGGTATCAAAGGAAGAGGTCTAAGCTTCACTGAATATATTAACCAAATCCAGGCTTCAGGAATTGATGGAACAATAATTGAAGTGTTTACACATATTGATGAAGCACTCACTGAAAGCACTCACCTGTCTATGCCAAAAAAATTTGGAAGCTAACAACCTGCCCAACAAACTGGAAGAAATTCGTATTTGTATCCATACCAAAGAAAGGTAACTCAACAAAAGGTGAACATTATTAAACAATATCTTTTATATCACATGAAAATAAACTTTTGCTGAAAATCAGTCAGCAAAGGGTGCAGCAGCACATCCACCAGAGTTACCAGAAATTCAAGCCAGATTCAGAAGAGAACTTGGAATGAGGGAAGCCATTGCTGACGTCAGAGAGTTCACGGCTGAAAACAGAAAATAGGAGAAAGATGTTTACTTGCATTTTATTGACTAAGGCATTCACTCGTGTGGATCATAACTAACTATGGATTACAATGAGAAGAATGAGAATTCAAGAAAATTTCATTGAGCTCATGTGGAATCTATACATGAACCAAGAGGCAAGCATATGAACAGAATAAAGGAATACTGCATGGTTTAAAATCAGCAAAGGTGTAGATCAGGGTTGTGCCTTTTCAACATACTTATTCCACCTATTTCCTAAGCAAATAATATGAGAATCTGAAATATATGAACAAGAACACTGCAAAAGGATTGGAAGAAGTTTAATTAACAGCATATGATATGCAGATGACACTGACTTATTTGCTTTTTTCTGAAAGTGAAAATACAAAGCATTTGCTGATGAAAATGAAGGACTTCAGCCTTCACTATGAATTCTAACTCTATGAAAAGAAAATCAATATCCTCATAGCTAGGCCAATAGACAACGTCACGATAAGTGGGTAAATGATTGCAGTTGTCAAAGATTTCATTTTATTTGGATTCAAGGTAGATGTTCATGAAAGTAGCCATCAAGAAAATCAAATGACATATTGCATTGGGCAAACCTGCTTTAAAGTGTTCAAGTGCAAATTTATCACTCTGAGGTCTAAGGTCTGCCTGATGCAAGCCATGATATTTTCAATGGTCTCATATGCATATGAAAGTTGGTTAAGGGAAAACTGACTGAGGAAGAATGAAGGCTTTTGAGTTATGATGTTGTTAAAGAATATTCAAAGTACCACAAACTTCCAGGAAATAAAAACCAAATATATCTTAGAAATCCTCCAGAAAACTCCTGAGCAGCCAGTTGGTAAACTTATTTGAGAGTTTAGCTCACATACTTTGAGTATGTTATCAGGAGACTCAATCCCTGGAAAAGGACAACATGTTTAATAAAGTATAAAGTCAGTAAAAAAGAGAAAGACAATAGGGAGATGGACTGACACAGTGACTGTAACAATGACCCTAAATATACCAACAATTGTGCATAGTGTTTTGATCTATTTTACAAAAGGTACTATGAGTCGTAATGGGCTCAATGTCACATAATGACAACAAGCATTGTCAAAATAATCCAAACATTATTAGTTAAGCAGCAAAGTGGAAAACATAGTTTCTAGTTGCTCATCTATGGTGTTACTTGGACCAATATGTTGGCACCAGGACAGTGACCATTTTCCCTACTGAGAATCAGTCATATTTCTCTTGTATGTGAAGTAAACGCAGCTTATTTAGCAACCTTCCCCCACATAGCTCATGGCTAGGCATTGTGCTCCAAGTCTACATTAACAACAGTGATGAAGAGCCCCCTTTCCATGGCCCCCCACACCCCAAGGCTGAAATAAGTCTCACAATTTTTGTAGGCTTAAAACATGCCAAATCAGAAGATAGTGGGAAACTGAAGTTTGGCACTAGGCTTCCAAGTACTTTTTAAAATTTTTTTGTTTAATAAATACTTTATTTATTCCCAAATTTTCTCTCCCTAGCTATTTAAACACACATTAACAATAAGTAAAATACAATTTGGGTTTCTTGCCCATTTCTTATCTAAAGGGAAGTTTGTAAAAGATGTTAAAAATAACCATATCATTTTAGCCTATTCTATTGGTAACTGAGTGAAGTTTTGCCATAAATAAGTCAAAATGGAAGACTGAACTATTCCTCAAAGCCTCAGTTTAAGTCTCTAGATATTGAAAATTAGATTTACTCTGTGAGTAGAGTGGAGCAGTCAAAAACATGGAGTTAGAGAATTTCATGTACTTTTATTCTTTAGTGCCTCATCTAGAAAGTTTACAATAAGCTCACCCCAGTTCCTCTTCGTACACTGAACAATTACTGCTCAGATTTGAGAGCTCATACTTTCATGTGTCCTCCCAAAGAATAAAAGGAAAAAATGCTTTGAGAAGAGCAGTGATTCCGTCAAACCCCATTGCCCGCCAAAGACAGAGACTGATCGACACAGTGGCTGCCACAATGGGCTCAAGCATGGGAACAACTGTGAGGGCAATGTTTCCTTCTGTTGTCGCCTATGGGTTGGAGCCAACTCCTTGGTGCCTATCAGCAGCAACATAGGTAGAAGCACAGGAAGCCTTCTAAGTTGCTGGCAAGGGTGTATACACCTTAATCTTTGGAGTGCTTGGACAACACTTTATGTAAACAATCATGGAGAGTAAGATTTAAATACTTCATGCATTTTTTAAATTTAGTGCCTCACCTATCAAGTTTAGAATAAGGTCACTCTGGCTCCTCTTCTCTTGACAGGCTGAACAAGTAGGGCTCACACTCAAAGCTCATATTTCCGTGAGGTCCTCTCCATCTTCCTCCATTGTTCTCCTTTGTGGATAGACCACCTCGCCATTTTCAGTTGTGTGTGGTTTAAAGCTCCTACACATCATTGAAGTTTCATTACATACAATGTGCACTAACCTCTCACCCTGGTCGCCTATTCAGTACACAATGTCCCAATGCCAAAACCAACCCCATTGCCACCCAGTAGATGCCTACTGGACATGCCCTATAGGGCTTTGATGGCTATAATATCATAGAAGCAGGTCACCAGGCCTTTCATCTGTAGCACTGCTGGGTGGATTTAAGTTATTGGTCCATGACCAATAACAAACATTTGTGCCGCCCTAGGACGACATATACAGTGTCACTCACTCATTCACTGCCATTGGGTCAGTGTCACCTCACAGCAACAACCCTATACCAAGGGTAGAACTGAGGCGGTGGGTTTCTGAAACTAACTCTTTATAGGAGTAGAAAGCCTTGTCCTTACTCTATGGAATGGCTGATGGTTTTAAACTATGCCACCATGGATGCTATGGCAGTTTAGTCTGGTGTCAATTTGAGGATTATGAGTGTAAGGGTGGAGTCCAGCCTATTGATCCGGAGATAGCCAATGAGACCTCTGTGGGTGCATGACTTTCTCCTGAGAATGCTGAGAAATCCGGCAGTATTTCTGCCTTGGAGGTGAGGGACTCACTCCTCAGTCCCTTGGAGATGCTCTACTGACAAGACACAAGGCTGACTTCCTGTGAGACATCCCGGGGGAGAAGCCACATGGGCTTACCCTGATGGAACCAGACCTCTGAAGCTGGAAAAGCATGTAGAGACTCCTGCAAGTGCTGAGATGCTTGAGAAGCCACAGAGAGGCCCCTGCCAGCGCAGAGATGCTTCTGTCACCACTGGATACACAAGATTCTGCACCCACTGGCCTGTGATTGTCCTGACATCATTGTATGTGCCTGGTGAATCTGAAGACTTTATAGATGGGTATCAGGGATATGGGATAATATCAGACTTGTGGGCTTGGACTGGACTGGGTTGGGATGCTGTCTCAATGTTCCATTCCTCTTGTATATAAACCTCTCCTTTATATACATATGCATGCTTATGAATTTGTTTCTCTAGTCTACCTGGACTAACACAGATGCCCAGTTTTTTCAAAATAATTTTGATAGTTTCTTTAAATGTTCCACATTCTGCTTGTGTTCACACACATCGCTCCTTTCCAACCTCATTGAGATTAAATGATCTGAAATGTGTGTAACCTGCATTTTCCAAACCAAATTCACTGCCATCCAGTTGATGCTGAATCATAGTCTATAAGCCAGAGTAGAAGTGCTTCTGTGGGTTTCTGAGATTGTAACTGTTTAGGGGGACCAGAGGGTCCTTTCTCCTGTGGAGTGGCTGGTGTTTTGAACTGCTTTCCTTGTGGATGACAGTACAACACATAACCACTACACCACCAAGGTCCTGTAAGTAAAACATGTGAAAATAAAAACCAAACACCTATCAAGAAAAGGACAGGAAGGAACATTCCAAAAATGTGTCAGAAAAAATAGCGATCCTTTTCAATAAAGGTATCTTTGTTTGAGGTGTTTAGAGAATTTGATGCCCTCAAGCATGCCTCTCACCTACAATAGCATCCATCCTCGTACTTTAAGTACTTCTCTACTCCTACAGGAAACAGCTGTAAGGACCAAGGAAAGCCAAGGTCTTTTTGGAATTGACACCATAAAAAAAATCTTCCAACCATTTGTTCAGTTGACTGATCTCAGCAAAGTGGGTGAAGGGCATTAACAAGCATTTGGAAATCCCTGTAAATCCATCATCCTGAAAGACAGGCCAGGGTCCATGCTGACACCAAAGGGGTTGAAATGATAGATGCCATTGTCTCTCTGGGGGTTAATCGATCATATTTCTGGGGCTACTTGGTTTGACATAACCAAATTTGCACTGAAAATCAAGTCATCCATCTTTGTTCTGGTCAAGATTTAAAAAAATAATAATTAATCCTATTTGACCTTTCTTGGAGTGCAGTCAAAGAAAAACAGATTCTCTTTTGAGCTGGATACCCCCCTTTCATCTATATTACAGACACCTGAGCGGTTCAATTTCAATTCTAATTGAAAAGAGTCCTCAGAATGACCCAAGAGAAATCTATTCAAAGGCTTTTGGGCCCCTTCCAGCAGGAAGAGTGGGCACTTTTATTTGTTTTACTCTGAACTGATAAAGAAAATGTATTAGAAGAAAGATAAAAGAGAGGGAGAGAAAACAAGAGAGAGAGAGTGACATAATGCCCCAATTCACCATCGATCTATGCAGAAACAAATGTAGAAAGATTATTAGGTTGACACAATCAACGAAGTTTCCCAAAGAAATGAACTCAAGAGTCCAAGTCTCAATCCAGACTCCAGAAAGCAAACTCGGCTCTCTGTCCGAGTGGCTTTCATTACCTTTATTTAGAACTTACTGAAGGGATGCTATTTTTGTTACAGAGGGGCTCCCCTCCTTCCCAAACGGAAGCAGAGACAGAATATTTGAAGCTGTGGATCAATGTCTGCTTACAAAGAGCTTTGTCTTTTGTGCCCCAGTTTCTCACACACTCACACACACACACACACACACACACACACACACACAGTCATGCCCTCGCTGACTTGCTCGCTGACCAAATAATGCAGTGCGTCTTTGTTGTACTTTTCAAAACTCTCATTTTCATCCTTGTTCTGGAGTCTCCCTGGTTATAGGAGAACTTCTTCCCAGGAAAGAAAGCCAGGCTGCTTCTCTGAGGATAATGGGCGAATTTGATATGTTTAAAGTAAGGCTGCAATATTGCAGCAAGTATTCAAGAGAGGAGCCAATCAAACTGACATCAAAAGACACGTGCGTCTATTCAACGTGGAGACTGGAATGCTAACAGAGCAAAGAGAATGAGCATCTGGCACCCAAAAGATTTGCCTAGTAAAAAAAGGAGGAGAAGCCACAGTGATGCTAGACTGTACCCCTCACAGACTTTCTTTGAGGATTTCAGGTTAATCACAGTCAGGATTCATAACTGGTGAATAACTAGAATAAGAATGGTTGTGTTCTGTTTTAAAATTCTTGAGTCTCACACTTGAGTCTCCAAACCGTGTTCCACAGCAACATCATACTAGATCAGTTAGTCAAGATCAAAAGATGTAGATAGAAAGGGTTAATATTTTTTCTTTATTTTGCCAAGAATATTTTGGTAGTTTGCATGTGTGTGTGTTTTCTTAAATTCCAAAATATAAATGAGTTCATTATTTGCCTAATTACTAAGAAGTATTTACCACTTTTACTGAAAAATCATTCATAATTTCAGGCCAATTCTCCCATTTTACTCAAAGAATAAAATAAAATAAAATAAAATAAGCTTTGAGAAGAGTAAAAGTTCAGTCAAACCCCTTATCCTAAAAATGTAGAGATTGAGAGAGGCTCTTATGCCTCCCACTAGGCCTGCTCTGAAGAATAACCACCACGGGTATCGAACAGGAAGGGGAACAACATGTACAGAGGCTCAAAAAGTAAGTAGGGAGAAATTGAATTAAAGACAATGATATATTCACAGAAACTTTTGGAGGCCCCATCATAAATGCTGCTGACTAAAATCAAAGCAGAAAGTTCCTTTTGAAAGGTCAATTCTATGATACAAGTTTGATTGTGTGTCATGGAAGAGATTTCTGAATCCCAGTGAGTGCATGTGACAGAGTAGAGTTGCCCCATGGGGTTTCCCAGGCCAAAAATGGCAATGGCCCAAACCCCCCAGTCGCTATATGGGAGAAAGATGAGACTATCTTCCCCAATAAAAACGTATTGTCAGAGACCTAGGAACAGTTTTATCTGTTCTATGGAATTGAAATGAGCCAGAATCAGCTTGATGGCTATGGGTTTAATCTTTAGAGGAGCATATCTCTACAATAATAGGTCTTTCTACAGCACTTCGTTCCTCAACAGTAAGTGGATTCCAAGTGCCAACTTTTGACTAGCATCTGAGGGCTCAAACATTGTGCCACTAGGGCTCTTTGTGATGATGCATGTTGTTGTGTATCATCCAGTCCATTGTAATTCACAGAAACCCCATACAACAGAGTAGAACTACCACAGAGGTTTTCTTACCCAGGCTGTAATTTTTACAGAAGCAGATTGTCAGATCTTTTTGTAACGGTTGACATTTTGATTAGTAACTAAGCACTGTAATCATAGCACCATCTGGACTCTTTCTACAGGGAACCATTGCTATCTTTTAAAGAAGAGGTACTGGCTTTCATACTAGAAATCTACAAATCTTCAAAAGCTTGCCCTTTATAAAGCTGCTCTACTGATGATAACAAAATAAAAATTTGTATCAGACACACAGGGTCATCTACAGGAAAAACAAGCATTGATCAAGAACCAGTGCAAATAACATAAATAATTGTTCAAAGACATTTGGGCACTTTTGCAATTCCGAGCACAGTTTAAGCATGGCATATATTTTAACTCCTTCACCCTAGAAAACAGTGGTGATAGAAAACAAGAGTATTGGATCTACTATCAAAAGATTTTCCTGTGTCAAGAAATGCATCTGACCCTTCTAGCACTCTTTGGAAAAACAGACTGGAGTACTTCCTAAAGATAGAACTAATACTCCTTCCAGCATGAAAAATAAATGAGAGAGATTTCTGAGCAGCACTAGGAATCATTAAAGGTGTTACTTCGCTGATAACAGCCTTGTAAGTCAAAAACCCACCTCAAGCTAATTTCATAGATGTTCTAGAATTGTCGATGCCTGGGAAATCCTGAGTGGTACAAATTAACGATCTGCGCTGCTAACCAAAAGGTTGGTGGTTCAAGCCCACACAGAAGAGTCTCTAAAGAACTATCCCATGTTCTACTTCTGAAAAGCCTGCCATTAAAAGCCCTAGAGTACAGTTCTTTGACATACTAGGGCCGCCACAAGTTAGTTTCAACTTGAATGCAACTGGTACAGGTTTTCAACATTATTTAACCAATGCAAAAGTTTGACTTTTCCCCTTGAAATGAACCCAAATACAACATAGGAACAATGCTCTATATTATTAATTTTGCTTCAGTTGGCAAATCAGTTTTTATATACACCTTATTAAAGACTGCAACCCCCACAATATAATATCATTTATCCCATTTCCTTCTTGTCTTCCCTGTTTTATTTCTATTCCTCCTTCTTTCCTAACCCTCTGAACTTCACCCTTGGGTAACAACTGCCCTCTTGTATTTGTAGTTAAGCAAGTAACCCTCTCTATTATTGGGCTGAAGTTTGAACCACTACATGAATTCATTTCCAGGAGTATTGTCTCAGGGATTCTAACCATCTCTAGCTGAAAAATAAGCATCTTTGTTGGTTGGTTGGTTGGTTGGTTGGTTGGTTTATGATTTTTAAATTTTGTACCACATATTTCTCCCACAATATTCAGAACCTTCTATGTTGATCCTTTTCAGAATAGTCAGTAGTTGTAACTGGGCACCATCTAGTTCTTCTCATCTCAGTGTAGTAGTCGATTAGTTCATTGAACAAATGGTTTTCCTGTATCTTTAGTTTGTTTCACTCTTCCTTGAGGTTTGTTCCTGTCAGTCACTCCATAGTAGCAAGATGTGCAAGTCTGTTTCTATCAAAGTTGTCAGCCTTGAAATGCTATGGGAGCACTTTTACTCAGTCTTAGCAGGTGACTATAGGGTCACCATGAATGGGAATCCACTGCCTTTAAAAAGAATACTTTTGGTTTGAAATGGCTGCAAATGAGAGTTGTTCTCCACCCCAAGCCTCACTCCCCATGTCTGGGTCAAGAAAAAATCATCTCTTCATCAAAAAGCTTGCTCAACCTGAGACATGATGGTAGGCACGTAAGTAGCCATCAGCTCATAAATGATATACTGTGCCACAAAATTGCCTTTCTTTCATAAATCAAGACCAATGGAAATAGGCATCAACTGCCCTGGAAGTAAAATAACTAAACTGGAAAGACATTTGAATCATGTTGGCCCTCCAGAAACCAAGAGGTTTAGCATGAATCACTGGCATGTTCCATGATTTCAAGAAACCTAAGTTTCAAAAGCTGAGTGGAAGGAAAGCAAACTGCCTAAAACAATAGCTGTAAATGAAGACATTCTTTACAAGGAAGAAAATAATTTGATAGATATTTAGGGGGAATTGTAAACTATCCCCAACCTATCTAGAGAAAACCAAATTTCAAAAGCTAAGAAGCAGGCTGAGCCCTGGTGGCGTAGTGATTGTGCGTGGAACTGCGGCCCACTGGGACGGAGGTTCAATTCCAGCAGTGGGGCTGGGCCTCCTACTCCCACTGCTGGAGAGCAGTGATGTCCCCCAAAAAACAAAAACAAAAACAAAAAGCTAAGAATCACCAGCTCTACCCCCACCCCCAAATAACACACCCCTTCTACACTTCATTGGCAACTTTTCTCTCTTCTTAAGAGATATTTTTGTAATGCACTAAAAAAACTTGGACTAGAAGCACTTATGAAAATATCTTGGGTTGGAGTGGAGGGAGCAGTTGAAAAATAAACATAGAAAGCATGTGTATTATGTGTTATTTGCAAGAAAAAATGCAGTAGTTCATTCTAGGAAACTTCAGAAACTGACATTTGAATGGGTACCCAATGATTCACCATAAGGAGAATAGTAATTTGATTTTCATTGCTATGTACAAACACGTGTTCTTTCCATCTAGAAACAATTGAGTTTGTGATTTTGAAATTCAGTATCAATTAAGGATTTCATTTGTATGATTTTGACAGGGCTTGGTTCGATTGTCTCATTAGACTTGATTCGTTGTACAGTGGAAATAAAAACAACACACATACACAAATCATGTCTGCATGTGTCTTAAGAGAAGAATGTCTTTTCATCTTCCAACTCTTTAGCAATTACACAATGAATCAAATCAATATAGACAGCCAACACAAATAAGTCAGACATAACTGATTGTCTATGAATTAATAAGTATGTAATGAGCCTTTACTGCTTGTGAGCATGAATCCTGAAGATAATTGACTTTGTTCTCCATTTCCCTTTCATGTCTGGAAGCAGCTAAACACAGTAGCCAAATGTAAGGTGTATATATATATATATATATATATATATAGCATAAATATGTATTATATATACATATATTACAAGTGAGCTTTAGTTGGTGAGCATTTATTTGGAAGTCAACAGAAAAATGATTTGGTCTTTTAGACTTTCCATACTACTGTTCAACAACCCTATTATGCATGTCACTTCTTACATCTAAGTCTCTGATATTTCAAACCCTAGAATTAGTCACTCATGGTTCTGGAATCTCTCAGGGATCATTGGTCAATTTTTCCCTTCTTGAAACATAAATGTTTCTTACATGCATTCAGTCCTTTAGACACAAGCAAGTGGTTGCAGGATGGGGGCAAAACTGCCTGGAAATATGCTAAAAATATCTGATCTTGTGCCAGACTCTAACATTCTACTGAAATTCAATACCACATGTATATGCCACTATATATTTCATGTTTAGCAGGGGAAACAGTTTAATTCATAAAGTGCTATGTCCAGACACTACCTACAGGATATGTCTTCATTTTGAATCAAGTCAAGGTTTAAAAAGCTGATCATCAGTTTTACACTCGATAATTATACACATTTTGTTTCACTTCATTCATTGCAATTCTTTGGTGTAAAATCATTTCCTCCCTCAACTTGGTTCTTGGGTAAATACTGTCCTTGTGATCTCAATCAGCTGAGTATTCCAAGGTATGTGTACTTCATTAATGTTATTGTTCCCCTGAGAGTGACATTGGTCCCTCATCTAATTTTTGGCTGAAAATTGAGCTGTGGAAATGAGTAACTACAGGTCATTAGCTCAGGGGTTTCACCAATCTCTGCTCAATCTTTAAAACGTCAGAAAACCAAATTAATAAATATACAAATTAAAATCATAATAATTATGCTGGCATTTTTATCAAAGGCCAAAGCAAAATAGTACATGAGCAACAATAGAAAGTAGCTGTTGGGAGAAGGTTCATTTGGAAACATGAGTAAGGATATCCTAGCTTAAGAAGAGCTGGGACTCATTTATGGACTTCTTGGAACTTTTGTGTTCCACAATCTGCATAGGAACCAATCACTTGAAATGTTACCAGTTAAGTATCACCTATCAAGACAGAGCACTAGATAAACCGGCTAGAAAAGACCTCTTTATACTGTTGAAAAGCAAGGAGGTTATTTGGGGAACTAAGGTGCACCTGACCCAAGCCATGGGATTTTCAATTGCCTCTGATGCATGTGAGAGTTGGACCTTGACTAAGGAAGACAGAACAAAAATTGATACATCTGGACTATGGTGTCAGGGAGATTATTGAGAATAGCTGGATTGCCAAAAGAACCAATGGATTTGTCTTGGAAGAAGTACAACCAGAATGAATCTTAGAGGCAAGGATGGCAAGACTTTGCCTCACATACTTTGAACATGTTATCAGAAAAGACCAGTCCCTGGAGAAGTATGAAGTGGAGCGTAAAGTGGTAAAGTGGAGGGACAGCACAAAAAAAAGGAAGTATCCCAATGACATGGAAGGACAGTGGTTCCAACCATGAGTTCAAACATGAGGACAATGGGGAGGATGACAAAGAAACAGGAGGTGTTTCATTCTGTTGGGCAGAAGATCACTGCAAATTGGGACTAAGAGGATGGTTCCCAACAAGTCAGATGAGGATGACATTTTCATTTCGATAGATCTTTAGATGTTGTGATCATAATCCCTTAAATGTGAACTTGTCTTGACAATTGACCAAGCACTGTCTCACAAGGTACAGTATCCAATCCCCATCACAACCCCATGAACTGATCAGAGCAAGTCCTAGCCTCTCCCATTGCCCCCAAAAGACTTAACTTTAAAAAAAAACACCTCTGCATATTCAGAGTTACAAAGTCAGAGGTGCTTGATTAAGTGTGGAGATGGACTACTAGTCCACGAGTAGTTCCAAGAGTGAAGCACTCAACTAACAACCGGAAGGTCACTGTTTCAAAAATATCCAGAGAGAGTTGCCCAAACGGTCTCAGATCCAGCTTCTTAAAAGTCACAACCCCAAGAAACCTACGGGGGTGCAGGTTTATCCTGCACCTTTGGGATCACCATAGACTGGAGTCTACTCAATGACCACTAGTCCCCAAACCATAAAAACCCAACTCACTGCCCTCATGTGGTGCCAACTCATGGAGACCCGATAGGATAGAATAGACCTGTCCTGTGAGTTTCCAAAACTGTAATGCTTTATGGCAGTAGAGAGTGCTGTCTTCGGCCCAGCATATAACCACAAATTACCAGGTATCCTCAAAGATACCTGGTCTAGAAGTTGGGGTGGCTGATGGCCAGTCTCACAAGTCTCTCATTGAACAAGGATCCGATATGGAAGCAGGTATTATTACCAGATGTGTGATGATTCCCCTGGTCTCCCCCTAGCCATCCAGAAAAACCAAGTGCCACAGAGAAGTAAGTCGGGTCACCAAAGAATCAAGAGCATGCACAAGCACACGCATATGCACACACATGCACACAAAGCTTTAAATAGTGCTCTTACAAGGTTTATTCACAAAGTACTTCATTGGAGAGGTCTTTGGGTAAATTATTGTCCTTCATGGTCTTAGCTTTTCTGTCCTGGAGTAGGCTAGGGGAAATTTCAGGTCATTTTTTCCTAATGATTGATGGGAAAATCTCAACATTAACAACAAAAACCTCATTGCCATCAAGTCCATTCTGAGGCACAGCAGCCATATAGGTAGGATAGAATGTCCCTGTGGGTTTCTAAGACTGTAACTTTTTATGTGAGTCTTTCTCCATAGAGTGACTGGTGGTTTCAAACAGCTGACCTTGTGGTTAGAAGCCTGACACATAAACCACTGCCATCGGGGCTCTTCAACCATAAGTTAGGTTACATTATAATACTCCTGCACATGGTCTTTGCCATAATTTAAACTGCCATAATGATGCATAAGCTAACCGCAATGGTAAGTATTGTATAATGAAGCAAAGTGTATGTCAGGGTCAAGATATGGATGGATCTACGCCTATGTAGAGCCCAAAAGGTATGGGATGTTCCTTCTATCATTTATCGAGGATGTGCTGACCAGCCAGCTGCTCCTTCTGTGGTTCTTATTTGAGAATGATTTGCATTATTTCTCACCTCCCTCAAGGCTCCTGCCTACCAATGCCACAGGGGTTATTTAGGCAGAAAATGGGTGATAAGAAATCAACTCAGTAAGTGGTTACTACTTACAGAACTGATAAATCAGAGAGATTTCTCTTTTGCAGAGTTCCAATTGGCAAGACAGCCACCACAGGGAACTGTGAGTGAAACACCACAAGAGGTGTCTTTAACAAACAGATGTCTATACTTTCCCACTTTAGGACAGAGACCTGAATCCAGGGTTCTGCTCTAGGGGAACAGGAACCCTGGTGGCACAGTGGTAATGGCTTATGGCTCCTAACTGTTAGTCAGAAGTTCGAAATCATCAGCCATCCTGAATGAGAGAGATGAGACTTTCTACCCCCATAAAAAGTTATAGTCTCAGAAACTCATAGGAGAAGTTCTACCCTGTCTTATGATGTCACTCTAAATATAAATGGACTCAATGGCAGGGAGTTTAGTTTGGTGTTTGGGTCTAGGGGAAGGCTTTCTTGTTCTGGGAACCAGACATCATGCGTCATAGCATATTTCTTCCTGGATCGATGGTTTTGCTTTGTTTTGGGTTTTGCTACTTGCTTATAGCTCCGAAGAGATTAATATAAAATATACCCTATACTAATACCACCTCATTAATGTAACAAACAGAACCTTATTCCCAAATTGGATTATAATCGATTACCATTATGAAGATTCACAGCACATATTTCAGCAGTACACAATTTTATCTATCACAATTTCCAACTAACTGTATAAAATAATAAAAGGTATGGAAAAGAAAAAATAAAGGATATATAATATAATAGGCACAGAAATGCTATTTATTTTTTATAACAATCACTGGTCATGGGGGGTGTGGCAGGGACATAATGCATATTGGTAACTTCCGTCTTCCTCTTTTCAGTCTGGATTTCTTTTTTCCTAAGCAAGGGTCTCGGCTAGCTGGAATTCTTTACCTGATGGTGTAACTGAATTCTTTAGTAAAGGGTCAGAGGTTCTCTTTGTGGTTGCTGTCATTTTTCCATGAACTCTTATTATTGAATAAAAAAAAAACAAGAGTCATCAAAAGGATCTCAAAGGTCCTAGACATGCTTCCCTCTGTCCCTTGATTCCTGTGAATAGCAACTCAATCTCACTTGGCCATAGGATCAATCATTCCATTCTGTACAGTATCTCCTAGTTTGCTGATCCAATGGCATAAAGGACTGAATGTGACCAGGCAGCAGCTTCATTATCTAATTCAATGGAACTATGGTAATGGGTCCTTTTGCCTTTTGAACCAAGACTTGCAAGCTAAATGGGATGGAAAACAAGGAGGGAAAGTAGTTCGTTATCAATAAGATTTGGCACTAGTTCCAAGATTCAATCATGTATTTGGCCATGAGACAGACTGTATTTTTGAGGGCCTTTGCTACCAACCACATAGGTTTTCATCCACCTTACATACTGACTCCCAACTGATACCTTCAACCCAATTTAAAGCATGGTAATAGAAAAGATATCTCCTGAAATGACATCATAGATTAAAGTATTTCTGTAAAGGACATTGTTTCCTCTATTCTGCTGAAGTGATGTCAAAAACAGTTATTCTCATCTGTTCAGTAAACACTGTTCAAAAGTAAAGATCATTTCACCAGAGATAGAAGAGTGCTGCCATGAAAAAAAGAAGAAGAAAAAGAGTGGGAAAGAACATATTGTACTTAATGTATTGTACTTAATGGGAATGAGAGGCATACATCTAATTCAAGAAAAACAAAAAGTATGCCCAAAAAAGGTGACTGTGTTGAAGACTCTGGTTATTCAAAAATAATGGTTGCAGCTATGAGCACAAATCTAAAGGCATGGCAAGAAGACCAACACATTTGAAAGAACTAAGTGGATACAGACTATTTTGGTACCCCTGGAATCCTTTAGGTGGCTGTTTCATCTTTCTATAAGTACCCTCTATTCCATTCATCCCAAGTTATTACACACCTCCAGCAATCCTACCAGTGATACACCACCCTTACAGCTGGAATATCCCTCTTTGGGCCACACAATCCGAATTGTTTAACACATTCTAGGTTAGAGCCACTAGAGAGAGCGAGAGAGAGCGAGAGAGAGAGAGAGAGAGAGAGAGAGAGAATTTTCCCAGGTAGCTAGAGGCTACTGTTTGCTTCTGTTGTTTAAATGTTTTAAGGTTACATTTTTTAAGGTTACATTTTTTTTTAAATGCAATTTTCAGAAAAGCTTTGAATCTAAGAGCTGTGGTTCCCAGGTCAAATCCTAAATTCCTATCAGTCTACCACAAGCTAGTCCCGGGAATAAGGCACCTCAGAGAAATAATGCAGTGTACTATTGGGAAATACCCAGCTCCATGCAAGAAAGACATCAGCAGTTGGCATTTGCAAAAATGGAAAGCCTCCGAAACCCCATGGAACAGTTCTCCCCTGTTCTGTAGGGACATTATCAACAAAATAAAACAACTGAACAGAATCAACTTTAAGGCATTGGCATTGGCCACATAGAAACTTCTGAGCCTCCGAGGAAAAGTTCTGGATTCAAAATCTTCATTCTACTCAAAGTATTGCCAAAGACTCTCCAAGAGATTCATCATAAGCCCTACCCCTTCTTAGAACAACAAGCCAAAGGCCAGAGTAGCAAGTTGAATAGCTATGGAAGGGCCAAACCCTGCATTTGAGAAAAATATCAAAGGGCTGATATTGGAAGGGTGATTTTGTCCTCAGTTTTAATTCCTACTGCCAACCAAGGACTTTCATTTGGGTTTCAGTATTCCTCTCGGTCACATTGCCCTTGATCAAGTTTTATCAGGCCTTTTACACCCTCCTGGCAATTGAGTTTGGATCACTTGTTGTTCCCTTGTCTCTGGGTTTGCTAATACCACTTTCTTTCCCCCACCTCCTCTTCTCCTATGTCTCCTAGAACTGTCAATTGTGTTGTTTTCTCCTCCAGATTGTTTATTCAGCTGACCTTATCTAGATAGACCTCCAGAGATAATAATATGCACAAAAACAAGACAGGGCAAAACAAAGCAACAAAATAAAACAACAACAAAAACATGACCAAAAAGAAAAAGAAAGACCTATAAATAGTACAAGGTCTGTTTATTGACATTTAGGAGTGTTTTCCAGTCAAATCTGATGGGGTGCCACACCCCAGCCCCAAAACATGAGAGTGGGAAAAGAGGGAAGTAAAAAGAAATGGAGGAAAGAACTAGGAGGAAAAAGGCATTTATAGAAGTCAAAATACCGGCACACACTTATGTAAATATATTTATATATGACGATGGGGAAATAGATCTATGTGCATATATTTTTAGGTTTGGTATTAAGGTAGTAGATGGACACTGGCCCTCCACTCAATGCAAGAACACTTTATTCTATTAGACTGGCATTACAAGAACACTGAAGACAAAGCAGGTGCATAATCAAATGCAGTGAAGGAAGCTGATGGTTCCCGGCTCTCAAAAGAAATAGCATCTGGGGTCTTAAAGGCTTGAAGGTAAACATGCAGCCATCTAGCTGAGAAACAACAAAGCCCATGTGGAAGAAGCGCACCAGCCTGTGTGATCACAAGAAGTCAAAGGAATCAGGTATCAGGCATCAAAAAACAAAAAACCATATCATCCTAAAGGAGGGGGAGCACGGAGTAGGGATCCAAAGCCCTTCTGTAGGCAACTGGACATCCCCTTACAGAAGCATCTCGGGGAGGAGACAGCTGGTCAGAGTGTGGCGTAGCAATGATCAAACAAACAACTTTTCTCCAGTTCTTAAATGCATCCTCCCCTCCCCCACTCCCACACCTCTTTCCCACTATCATGATCCCAATTTTACCTTACAAGTCCAGCTAGACCAGATTATGTACACTGGTACAGATAGGAAGTGAAAACACAGAGAATCCAGGACAGATGAATCCCTCAGGACCAGTGGTGAGAGTTGTGAGACCAGAAGGGTGGAGGGAAGATGAGGTAGAAAGGGGGAACTGATTACAAGGATCTACAGATAACCCCCTCCCTGTGGGGACGAGAACAGAAAATTGGGTAAAGGAAGAAATCAGACAGTATAGAACATGACAAAATAATAATAATTTATAAATTATCAAATTTTGGGGGGGGATCAGGAACTGATACCTAGGGCTTAAATAGAAAGCAAATGTTTTGAGAATGATGATGGCAACACATGTACAAATGTGCTTGACACATGGATGGATGAATGCACTGTGATGATGTGTTGTATGAGTCCCCAACAAAATGATTAAAGAAAAAATGAAAAGAAAGGATGAAAGAAAGAAAATGGGCAAGAACCTTTCTTGTTTTGCTCCATTAGACATGGGGACATCATGAACCAAAACCAGTTTAATGGTATCTAGAAAGAACTTAAAAACTTAAGTATCTAATATGTACTCTGCTTTTATTGCTATTAGTTTATGATTCTTGTTACTTCATCTACTTGATGGTAAGAACCTTGAAAAGCGGGATGATTATTATCCATCACTATATCCTTCACAGAACCTAGCTCATTGCTTGGGCAGAGCAGGCTTTCTTCAATCACCCCCTGAATGAACCAGGTGTAGGCAATCTCAGAACAGGATGTCGTTAATAGGTGAAGAGTGAAGGCAGCAGGTTCTCCCCCTGCAACTTCAAATTGTCTCACATTGAATTGCTGATTTAAAAAGTAATAGACTCACTATTATTGAATCATTCCTTTAGCTATAAAGTTGTCTTCTAAAAAGTCCAATGGACATTTTTTGTTGAGTGAGAATCGATACCCCTCTTTCTAGGTCATACCACTAAGTAAGAACACATGTCCTTGATCCTTTCTGGGAAGCAGATTTTCACAGAGAAGTTGAGAGCCTCATGCTACGGAAAGATGAAGCAGATTGAAAGATGCAAAAAATGGGAAGTTGGGAACACCAAGATAAACTCCAACTACTTCATAATCTTGCCCAGACCGATCTTGACTGGTGGTCTCCGAATGCCTTGTAGGTGGTCCCTAGACAAGTTTCATGAGGAATTAGCCTTTATAATATGCCTGAGTCTCTTTTTGTTTTTCTGGAATAAATTAATCACTTAGGATGGTAAATGAGGATCAGACATTGCCTTTCAACAAAAGCAGTTTCTTTTTCCTCATTAATAACTGAGAAAACGTTTGGCAAGTGAGATTGCAAGTAGATTAATCCTGTGGACTGTGGGGTCATTTCCCTTGAGAAAATGGCCCTGAGCAAAGAAGAGTGTGAGATCAGTCATAATTCCTCCTAATCTCACAAAGTTGTTACCTAGACAATCAGGTAAACCCTTCTCAATAATAGATTGTCTGACTCTTGGAGGATTCCCTGCTATTTCATCCCTTGGGATCATCTGTGGGCTGTCCATTCTGTCTTCTTTGGTTGTTAGATGCCATCAAGTTGCTTCCCACTCGTGGGGCTCTCACCTAAAATGGAACAGAAGGATACCTGGTCCTGAGTCATCCTCACCATCTGTGTTACTGTTTGAGTCCATTGTTGCAACCACTATATCAATCCATCCCATCAGTGGTTTTATCTCCTGGTTGCTCACCCTCTATTTTACCCATTCTAATATTCTCCTTCCAGGACTGGTCTCTCTTGATGACATGTCCAAGATAGGGTACACAAAGACTCACCATCTTATGTTCTAAGGAGCATTTTGCTATACTTCTGCCAAGACAGATTTCTTCATTGTTCTAGTGTTCTGGGGTTATAGGCAATATTCTTTGGCAACACCATGTATTAAATACACCCATCCTTTTTTAGTATTTGTTACTCATTGTCCAATTTTCAGATACATATGAAGCAACTGAAAATGCAATGGCTTAAGTCAGACACTCCTTAGTCTTCAAGGTGACATTTTTGTCTTCAGACACAGGTTTTGGGGGAAGATATTTGCCTGATGCAATACATCATTTGATTTCTTGACTGCTGCTCCCATGTGCATTGTTTGTGGATTCAAATAAAAACAAATTCTTAACATCACTATTTTCTCAGTTTATCATGTATTTATCATGAGTGCTACTAATTCAATTCCAACTCACCTCTTTGTATAACAGAAACAAATACTGCCCAGTTCTTCTCATTTTTATTGAGTTTAAACCCATTGCTACAGCCACTGTTATCAGTATATCCCATTGAGGGTATCAATTTTTTTGTGTTTTTTTTTTGCTAACCAAGTATGATGTTTTTATCCAGGAACTTATCTCTACTGAAAACCTATACAAAATACATGAGATGCAATATCACCACCCTCACTTCCCAAGAACATTATAGCTGTACTTCTTCCAAAATAGATTTATTTGTTCTTCTGGCAGTCCAGAGTACTTTCAGTATTCTTCACAAATATCAGATTTCAAGTGCATCAATTATTCTGCAATATTCCTTATTCATTGTCCAACTTTCAAATGCACACGTACTAATCAAAAATACTGTGGGGTAAGTCAGGTAGTCTTTAAAGCAGCAGTTCTCAACCTGTGGGTCGTGACCCCTATAGGGGTAAATGACGCTTTCACAGGGGTTGCCCAATTCAGGGCAGTAGCAAAATTACAGTTTTGAAGTAGGAAAAAAAATAATTTAATGGGGGTGGGGGTCACCAGAGCATGAGAAACTGTATTAGAGGGTCATGATGTATTAAAGGGTCATGACACTAGGAAGTTGAAAACCACTTTGAGACTTAAAGTGATATCCTTACTCTTCGACACTTAGTGGAGGTCCTATGATTGGATTTAGCTAACACAATGTGTCATCTGAGTTCTTGACTGCTTTTTCAATAAGCATTGATTTTGGATCCAAACCAACTGAAATTCTTAACAACTCTAATCTGTTCTTGGTTTTTCATGAGGTGATATATGGGTCCAATTGTGAGAATTTTCATTTTCTTTATATTAAATTGCAATCCGTTCTGAAATCCTTTATTTCCATCTGTGCTTAAAGACCTTCTTGCTCTCAGCAAGGAAGATTATATTACCAGTATATTACAGATTGCTAGATATAGATTGTGTTTAGATGGAAAATTCTTCTGTTCCATCAGGTATCATTTCTGAAGTTATCCATATACCTGCATTTAGCTGATAGAAAACTAGAAGTTGGAACAACTAAGATGGTGTATCATCCTCCAAGGCCTCTCTCCACTTGAAAATTAATCAATCATGCAGTGTACTCCCTTGGACTTCTTTACAACATAGCAACTGCAGCCCAGGAAAGAAAAAAAGAAACGTTTCCAGGCTTCATAGGTTCTAAGCCTAGAAATTGCACAGTCTCACTTCCACCAGTATTTACTGATCAGTGCAGATCACAAGACCATCACAGACTCTAGAAAATGGAAGATAGACCCTACCTTTTCATGGAAGGAAGAGCAAAGTATTGATGACCATCTCAAATCGACCATACTCCCCCACCAGAATGTTCATTCTTTACACATTGAAATACTGCAAGAACTTAACAGTCTTCAAAGGGGATAAGTAGTCTTTGAAACATTGGAAAGTATATATAAAATAGGGCTGAAGGAAATTAAAATATTTGTAAAGATAAGCCCATGTTCTGAAGACTCAAAGGCTGGCTTCACCCAAGCTCATAAGAGCAAAAGAAGAAGGAAATGAACCACCAATTTATCTCCTTTCTCTCAAGATACCTGAAACAACAAAACTTCCTATAACCAGAATGACCACTAAACCCTGTGTTCCTTATCATTTCTTAGAAATCCAAAATCCTCCATGCAATCCTTCCACTGTAAACCAACAGTCCAAGTGACCTAAGGTTAATATGGTTTGGTGACCCTGACCACCGAAAGCATGTATCCATGATCTAAAGCAATAAAATAATTTTTGTAAAGATTGTTTTTTAACTTGGATCTCGGCATCTAGTTTGTGAACAAGAAGGTTGAAATCTAGAGTAGTTTTGTTCCATAGTGAGGTAACTGATCAAGGAAATTATTGCAAGCTGTGGTAGTTACATAATCTTTGTCAACTTGTAAAGGGGTGGAGTTTAGCCTGTCAATCAGGTCGCTGCTGGATGACCTCATTTGGAGTTGCTAAAGAGATAAATAACTCACTGGAGACTAGATAAGCTCCCTCCCTTGAAGACATTCTGCTGACAAGACACATGGAGCTATGCTACTACCCTGGAGCTGGAGAAGCCAAGTAGAGACTCTGCCAGCACTGAGATGCTTAGACTTTCCACCCACTGGCTTGTGATCTTCCTGCATTCAGCATCATAGCATGTGTTTTGTGAGGCTGAAGGGAATTTATACATTGGTATCACACATATGGGTTAATATTCGATTTACAGACTTGTTCTGGACTGGGTTGAAATGTTTCTCAATACTCAACTACTCTTGAATATGAAGCTCTTTCTTATACACATATGGGGCTCCTTGAATTTGTTTCTCTACTCTACCTGGACTAACACAAGTTTTTAATAAGCTATTTCTTTAGGGATGTTTGGTGGTGGTGATGGTGTTTTTAATGAAAAGTCACTGAAATATATATATACAATGGCAGAACCACCATATTGCCCAAGGAGCTGTGTGTCCTTGATACAACACAACTTCAGAAGATACTGAATTTGAAAGATATGCTTCCAGTCTAATAAACGAAACTAAAAATCTTGACTGTAAGTTCTTTGAAAACAGGGGTTGCACCTGTTTCCTTAGATAAATATGTTTGGATGAATGAATCCCATGAATAGATAACATGAGTCACTAATCTCCAATAAGTCCTTCAAGCTGGCTTCTTAGGGTTACACAGTTAAGGCCACATTTCCTGAGCTTGCTACCACAGCCTATATCCCAGGGGTATTTCAGGATGAGTTTTGAACAAATAGTTATATCCACCTGTCTAGAGCTGAGGGAAGTCTGACTATTCAACTGAAAGCAGAAACCATGAAGGAAAATGTCATCTGAGGAGACCTGAGCGAGAACAGCCAAGGACATAACATTGAGAAACTATGATCTGTGGTGACCTTCTGGTCACATGGCCCCCTGCATCTTCAGATCTGAGATTGTGTGGCTGCCCAGACACACAGAATTTCACCCCAAGGTCAAATAAACTCAGCACCAGGCCTTGGCAGCAGGAGAGCCCAGCCCAGCCCAATGAAGTCCCTGTCTTATTGCTAAGCTGCAGAGATCGGGCATTTATTCATATCTGATTGCTTGTTCCTAGCGTCTTTCCCCATGAGCCAAGTCTTTTAAAACAGGGATCCCTTGCTTTGATTGAACCAATGTCTTCAAGTTCATACTCTGTCCTCCCACTAGAATCACCTGCTTCTGTGTGCCTATGCTCGTTCCCTGTTGTCAGCTCCCGGTCGCTCAATCCAATTATCCACATTTCCTTAGCCAATCTTTCTAGTGAGGGGGATGGATATCATAGGGAGAGGAAGTCAGAAGTGTCAAAGTAAGTTGTATTGGGGACCATGTAGGGAAGCTCAGGTGTGGAGTCAAGCCTTAGGAATTCCTGTAAAAGAGAACCCAGGTAGGTCCTGCCCCAAGGGGACTCATCTGCAAGGAAGTTTTTAGAAATTGGGGGAGAAACAGAATTGAAAGATAATGAAATGTATCCGGGAACCTTTTGAATCCCCCTCATAATCAGAAAGATAAGCAGCAAAATATTTTCATAAGATACTCTCAGACAGGGTTAAGTGCTTTCAAGACCATAAATACGATAGAATAAATAAGACTAAAAAGATTTATGGGTGCAATAAATCAGACAGCTTGGTCAGAAAAATCTAATCCCAGAAATTAACTTCTCCATATGGGATTATATTCAGGGAAATGTGTCTTTGACTTTTGTAATTCCTCAGTAAATATGAATGATTTCTTTTCAGACTATTTGGCTTTTAAGCATTGTTCAGTTTACTGGAATCATTTCATACAGATTTTCAACAGATGCTGGCAAATATAAATATTTATCCAGTTCTTAAGGTTGTTTGCTGAAGGCAGTATTTTGTATTTTTAGATAATTGCGTTTGTTTGCATGTGACCTTGGTTTGTTGCAACCAATTGTCTGATGATCTTGAATTTGTCTGAGATCCGTACACTGAGAACCCGTTTGTTGTCTTTTCAACGTTTTAATTCTTTCCTTCATCTGACAATTACCATTGTCTAAAGAAGTACAAAAGGCTTAGACTAAGAAAAGGCACACATGGAGCAGTTAATTGAATTATCCTGTTCAATACAGGCAACCCCCTGAGCTGGAGGCCGCATCTTTCCAAGCCACATCTGTGAGACAGGGAAGCCACGTCATGGGTGGAGTCAGACACGTTCCCATCAGGGGGCCTTTGAGAGAGTCCTGTGAGGTTGTCGTCACAGGTCATCCCAGGACCATATGGAAAGTAACTTGCCAGTGTTTACACCGGGATTCCAGAGCCAAGTCCTGCCTCACAGCTGTGGAGACTGAGGCAGGCACACCCGCAAGCAATTTGCTTTAGAAGCAAATGGCCAACAGGATAGAGAAAGGAATGACTTTGGGTGATTTCTGGTATTGAGTAAGGCTATGTTCCTTGACTGATAATGACTAAGTCCATTGCATAACCATGAGAATTCCCATCTTCCTAGAAGAAATCCTTCTGGTTCATTAGGTTAAGTTTTAGTCTGCTAACTGAAAGGGAGGCAGTTCAAACTTACCAGCCACTCTGCTAGAGGAATATGAGGCAGTTAGCTTTAATGAAGACAGATAAAGCTTCTGAGTAGAGTCTCAGGTCATAGCAAGGGGTCAGAAGCTCCTTTCTGAAGGCTCAGGGAATGCATCCACTCCAAGCTCCTTCAGCTTGTTGCTTGAGCTGTTACTTGTGGCTGTCAGACTTACATCCCTCGGGCATTGTAGACTGGAAACTGAGGGCGATCCCAGCTTCTAGATGCCATCATATTCCCTGGATCGTGACCTCTTTCATCTTCCAAGCCAACAAGAAGTGGATCAAGCTCCTGTCACATTTTAATCTCTCTGACCTCTTCTTCCACTAATATTTCTCTCTTCCTTTTCTGTCTTCTCCCCCTCACTAAGCGCCTATGTGCCTATATCAGCACCACCTGGACAAACTAGGATAATCTCCCTATTTTACAATCAGTTAGTTAGCAAAGCTAATTTTATCTGCAGAGTCCTAGGAGTTAGGGCATGAGTATATTTTTGTTGTCATAGTTACTAGATGTTGTGGAACTGATTCTGACTCATAGCAACCCTTTGTACTATGGAACCAAACCCTGACTGGTCCTGCACCACCCTCATAGTCTTTCCTATGTTTAAGCCTATTTTTATACCCACTGTGTCAATCCTTTCAATCAAGGGCCTTTCATTTTTCTTACCGACTGTCTACTTTACCAAGAATGATGTCCTTCCACAAAGTCTGGTTCCTCCTGATAGCAGGTTCAAAGTATATGAGATTGAATCTTTTAAGAAGCATTCTAGCTTTATTTCTTCCAAAATAGATATGTTTGTTTCTCTAGAAATCTCTAGACTCATTATGTTTCACCAACACCATAGCTCAAGAACGTCAATTCTTCTTTTGTCTTCCTTATTCGTTGTCCAACTTTCCCATGCATAAGAAACCAATGAAAATAGCAAGGGTTGGTCAGATGCACTTTAGTCTTGGGCATCTTTGAGGAACCATGATACTGTCTGCAATATCCAATAAATATCTTGTGAAGAAATTGAGATCACCTGAGTGGATATTAACAACAATGTCTCCATCATGTAGCAATACTCTGAAGCCTGTTGGGTTAGGATATGTGAAGGTCTATGAGGGAAGAAGAAGGAATCGTTGCCAGGCTTAGAATGAGAGACCTATGACTAAAGTCTTCTTTGAGCACAAGACTTTGTGGAGCAAGAACATCACCTCTATTCTCTGAGGCTTTTGAAACTCCAATTAGTTCAGTGACTTCTCCAGTAACATCTCTGTAATTTTCCTGTTACACAGAGCTTCACCTTACATAGACTTGCATGTATTGTATTCGGGTAGACAGTAAATGCAGCCAATGCTGACTTCAGCTCCTGGAGTACGTTAAAGCAGAACTGTGCTCCATAGAGTTTTCAGTGGCGGATCTTTCAGAAGTAAATCACCTGGCTTTTCTTTCCGGGTATTTCTGCGTGAACCTCTGACCTTGAACCTCAAAACTTTCAACAGCTGAATATGCAGACCTTCTGCATTATCCAAAAGCTCCTATGGACGTATAACCAAATAATAAACCCTTTGTTTGGAGTCGATTCTGACTCATGGTAACCCTACAAGACAAAATAGAAACTCCCCCAGAGGGTTTTCAAGGCTGTAATCTTTACAGAGGTATAATGCTCTTTTTTTCTGGATAATGACTGGTAGGTAGGTTGGAACCACCAACTTTCAAGTCAGTTGTGGAATACTTAACTACAGTTTTACATATATGTCTTAAGTGGTATGTTGGGTGTGTGTTGGGTTGGGTGAATATATATATATATATATATACATACATATATTCATTGTCATCAAGCCAAGTCCTAGCTCACAGTGATGGTTAAATTGGGGGGGGGGGGTGCATCACTCCCTGTGGTGGGAGTGGGAGGCCCAGCCTTGCTCCTGGAAAGCTGCTGCTGGATTTGAACTGTCAAGCCAATGGGCCGCACTCCCGCACTCAACCACTATGCCACTGGGTCGCAGCCCAGTAATGGTTAAATTTATAGACACTATAGCCTTGGATACAGTGGATACACAAGATGCAGATCTGTGACTTAACAATGTGTCACTTTAGACAAAATACATTACATCTCAGGGCCTCATTGTCTTCATCTATTAAAAAGATGACTAAATTCACAGAATGATCACAAATATTAAATGAGTTCATATAAACAAATTTCTTAGAACAGGGTCTGCCATTACTCTGTCAGCCACTACTATCACTGTACCTTCAAGAAATTGGATTTCAATTATATTCATCTTATTTCCATGAGTTTTTTTGTTTTGTTTTTCATATCCCACTTCTGAATAGATTTTCTCATCCCTAGATGCATTTGCTTGTACAATATCACATTCATTGTTTTTCCCTTATGCCCTACGTAATGTAAGAGGAAATCGATCATGTTAAAAGTGGTGATGGTTACATAAGATAAATATCATTAGGGTCACTGAATCGTACATGTAAAAACTATTGAAAACAACTTTGAAATGAATAGCAAAGCCCATATGAAAGAAGCACACCAGCCTGTGTGATCAAGAGGGGCTGAAGGGAGCAAGTATCGAGCATCAAAGAACAAGAATCACATCACTACAAATGAGGAGGAGAGCAGGGTGGGGACCTAAGGCCCACTGGTGGGTAATTGGTCACCCCTTTACAGGGGAGTCAAGGGGAGGAGACAGCCCAGTCGAGGTACAGCCAGGAAGTGATGATGCACACAAGTTTCCTCTAGTTCCTGAAGCCTTCCTCCCCCCAACTATCATGGTCCCAACTCAACCTTACAAATTCAGATGGACTGGAGAAGGTACACTAGTAAAGAGGGGAGCTGGAGGTATGGGGAAACCAAGACAGATGAGCCCCTTCAGGCCAGTGGTGAGATTGAAACTGTGGGATGGGTGGAGAGAAGGTGGGGTAGAGAGACGGAACCAACTGCAAGGATATATACATAAGTTCCCATTTGAAGGACAGGCAGCAAAGGCGTGGGTTGGGAGAACCAACTGCAAGGATATACACATAAGTTCCTATTTGAAGGACAGGCAGTATAAGATATGACAGAACAATAATAATGTATAAAGTATTGAGGGTTGGTGGGGAAGGGAGAACAGGGAAAGAGGGAAAAGGATGGAAAAGCCGATATCAGGGCTCAAGGGGA
>PVJH01010197.1:0-74925 GCA_004026705.1 Nesogale talazaci | reverse complement strand
AAAACAAAGGAAGGGAGGAGAGAGAGTGGAACACATCCTGGACCACCAAATCCCAAGAATATTCCTGACCAGATCAGCCAATGTACAGAGAGGGCCATAGGGTCAGTCTCACCATTAGACACGATGTCCCTCACTGACCCAGAGCGCTACGAGGGGATAAGGGAGAACACTGAAGGCACAGTGCGGAAATTGTGAATGATCTGACCCACACCACACCTCAGTGAAGTGCTAAGGGTATCCAAAGAGCAGCAAGGGGAGCAAAGCAATGGAGACCCCAGGAAATATGAAAAATAGAGGGCAGTGATGCGCCACCCCCCAAAAAAAAGAAAGAAATATGAAAAATAGGCTTTGGGGCTGAGCCCCGGTGGCGTAGTGGTTGTGCGCAGGACTGTGGCCCACTGGGACGGAGGTTCAATTCCAGCAGTGGGGCTGGGCCTCCTACTCCCACCACCGGAGAGCAGTGATGCGCCCCCCCCCCAAAAAAAAAAAAAAAGAAAAGAAAAATAGGCTTTGAAGTCAGGGCATGACACCCCATCAGACTTGACAGGAAAACACTTCTAAAGGTTAACAAACAGATATGGAACTATTTATAGGTTTTTCTCTTTTTTGGGGTCATTTTTGGGGGGAGCAGTTGCTGTTGCTTTTAGTTCTGTTTTCTTTTGTTGCTTTGCTTTTCTCTGTCTTGCTTTCGTGCTTATTATTATCTCTGCCTGTCTACTAGGTCAGATAGGCGGGATAAACAATCTGAAGGAGAAAACAACAGTGGAGGGGTGGGGAAAACATGGGAGGGGAAGAAAGTGGGTGCTAACAAATCCAGGGACAAGGGAACAACAAATTATCTAAAATCAATGGCGAGGAGGGCAGAGGATGTCCGGCAAGCTTGATCAAAGGCAATATAAACAAGAGAAATTAAGGAAACCTGAAGACAGGCGAAATATGATAGTGGGACAAGAGGAAAGTAAAGGGAAATAGAGGAAAGAATTAGTAGGCAAAGGACATATACAGAGATCTAAATATAGGCATGCACATACATAAATATATTTATATGTTATAATAGGGAAATAGATCTATGTACATATATTTATATGTTAAATATTAAGATAGCACACAGGTATTGGGCTTCTACTCAAGTACTCCCTCAATGCAGTAATACTTTGGTCTCATAACCTGGCATTCCATGATGCTCATCTTCTCAGCTTGATCTCTGGTGACAAAACGGGCACATAAGCAAATGTGGTGAAGAAAGCTGATGGTGCCTAGCTATCAAAAGATACAGCATCTGAGTTCTTAAAGGCTTAAAGATAAACAAGTGGACATCTAGCTGAGAAGCACCGAAGGCCACAAGGAAGAAGCACATCAGTTTGGGTGACCATTAAATGTCGAAGGCATCAGGTATCAGACATCAAAAGACCCAAAACAAAAAGATAATACAAATGTGAATGAGGAGTGTGGACTGGAGACCCAAAACCTATCTGAAGACAATTGGATATCCCCTTACAGAAGGTTCACAAGAAGAGATGAGCTGGTCAGGGTGCAGTATAGCACCAATGAAACACACAACTCTCCGCTAGTTTTTTTAATGCTTCCTTCCCCCTCACTATCATGACCCCAATTCTACCTTATAAATCCAGCTAGAGCAGAGCATGCAAATGGTCAGATAAGAGCTGGAAACATAAGGAATTCAATATAGATAAACCCCTCAGAAACAATAATGAGAGAAGCAATACCAGAATGGTAAGGGTAAGGTGGAGGGAGAAAGGGAAAATCAACCATAATGATCTATATATAACCCCCTTGCTGGCGGACAGACAACAGAAAAGTAGGTGAAGGGAGACACTGTTCAGTGTAAGACATGAAATAATAATTAATAAATTACCAAGGGTTCGTGGGAGAGGAAAAACGTGAGGAGCTAATGCCAAGGACTCAAGTACAAAGAAAATGTTTTGAGAATGGGGATGGCAATAAACGTGCTTGACATAATAGATGTATGTATGAATTGTGTTAAGAGCTATACGAGCCCCCAATAAAATGATTATTAAACTATCCAAAATTTTCACTAAGGAAAATTTTGAAAATATACAGTGTATCAGGAAATCAAAAGGGGATTCAATGTAAGAAAAATCAATCAAGGTAACACCTCACATTACTTGAATAAAAGGAAAGAATGATATGATCATTTCAACTGAGGCCACAGAAGCATTTGGCAAAATCTAACCTTCTCAGCAGAGGGACAGGGACATCCCTCAAGATAATAAATAAACATTAATGAAACATCATGCTCACTGGAAACACTGAAAGGTTTACATATAAGATCAGGAAAAACACGTGGATGCCCACTGTTAAGCCTACCCTGAAAGATGTAATCAGAACAACTAGGCAAGTTCCCCCTTCCTGCCACTATCAAAAAAACCCCCAAAAAACCCCACACACAACAATTAAGCCAAAGGAGAAACAAGTAACCCTAACCCCATTTGCAGAGAACAGAAAGTAGACAATCCCAAATAATTCACAAGAAAGTTAAATCTTAGGGTGGAGATCAATAAGCAAAAGTTGGTTGTCCTTCAATACATGAGTAATGAATAAAGGTAACCAGTACCAGGAAGTGAAAGAACTGTATATGTTAAAAACTAGCGAACACTGGTGGAAATGGAGACCCAAGTCAATGGATATGCATCCCATATGCAAGGCCTGGAAGAATTCTTATTGTATAGATACCAATCCTGATTTAACCAAATTTACATTTTAACAAAATCCCTTCAAAACTCCCAAAGCCATTTATGTAGATCTAGAAAAGGCTGATCCTCGAAAACATAACATTGCAAGGGGTTCAAAATACAAAAGCAACTTTGAAAAAGTTTAACTTGCTGACTTAAAACTGTATTATAAAGTATAATCAAAGCAGTTAATATAATATATACAGATCAAGACAACAGAATTGCAAGCTTAAATGTAATCATCAAATATTTTTGATAAAGATGCCAAGTCAATATAATGGAGAAAGAATAGACTCATCAATAATTGGTGCAGGGTCAAATGGATCTCCACATGCAAAAGAATGAAATCACACCAATATCTAATACAGCATATGGCAAAAAATTAACTCAAAATGAATCAGTGATCTAATTTAAGAAATGAAATTCTTAGAAATGAGGGAATGTAGATGGTACAAGTTTAGTACAAAATGTTGAGTTAAAAGTTAAGCAGAGAATTAGTATAAACAAATAAAACTCACTGCCTCAAGTAAACACTATTAGCATATGAAACAGCAATTCCTCTTTTAGTTAAATAACCAGAAGACTTGAAAACAAAAGTCTCATTCTCTACAATGGCCAAAATGTGTAAATAACCAACTGTGCGGCTGAGATGAATGGCTAAACAAAACAGAGCATTCATATGGAGAATATTATTCAGGCATAAAGATGAAACACATGTACATGTCCCAACATGGATTAACCCTGAAAACATGCAGAATGAACTAGTTCAGGCACAAAAGTAAAAAAAGAGTGCATGATCCATTTATATATCTAGCACAGGTAAGGACAAAGAGAGGTTTATTGAGAGTAACCAGGGGTTAGGGAATAACTATAGAAAGGGTTCTGAACTTCTTTTTGGATTGACATAAAGGCTTTGGAAATGGGTAGTGATGATGCCCACAAGGCACTGTGAATGACATGCGGACATCAAACCATTTACTATGGTAAACATTTTGTTTATGTGTAATATTCCACAGTTAATGTTTTTTAAACGAGAAAATGTAAAATATGTAATGTATAAACTTTCACAAATGCTTTAGACGTATGTCAATCACTTAAAACAACTTGTGCATACTATGCTTTAGCACGTTTAAAGTAGTTCAAGTTACTACAAAACGAGTCCTTCAACTGGGCTGAGAAAAATCATGATTCACTCTTACTGTTGGCCAAAAGTCCTTTGCAAAATTTATGGAAAGATGGGAGAGAGAACAATGGTGCATATGTTTCAGACTTCTTCATTAAAACAGCCACTTCCAATGCCCAGGTCATTAACAGTTTTCTGAAACAAAACAGGTAGTTGATTTTACATTTATAAAATAAACCCCCCAATCCCCAATTACTCCTAAGTTGATTTTGAAAACATATTTCCCCAATTACTCCTAAGTTGATTTTGAAAACATATTAAACAATAAGGCATAAAAATGACAATGAAAAATGTTGCTAAAATTGTACATTTAATAAAAACCTTCTAAAACAAGCATAATTGTAGCAAAAAGTAAATAAAATTTTTTTATATATAGCTAGGTAGGTTCCAAAATTTAAAGCATTTCCTTACTATGTAAAGGCTCTTTAAGTTATATTTGTAATTCTCAAATGATAATGCCAAACTAACACAGTCCTCAAATTCACTGCCATCAAGTTGACTCCTACATTTAACGTACATATAGGATTGGCTTTCCAAGACTGTAACTCTTTAAAAAAAAATCATTTGGGGGCTGAGCCCCGGTGGCTTAAGTGGTTGAGAGCGGGACTGCGGCCTGAGGGCTTGGTGGTTCAAATCCAGCGGTGGCTCTCAGGAGCAGCACTGGGTAGCTCCCACACCACCAGAGGGCGTCCCCGCCCCCCCAAAAAATCATTTTGTTGAGGACTCATACAGTTCTTATCTCAATGCAGACATCCATCCATTTTTGTCAAGCACATATGTTGTGCTTGTACATCTGTTGTCATCATTTTCAGAATATTTTCTACTAGAGCCCTTGGTATCAGGACCTCAACCTCCTGCCATGAACCCTTCATAATTTATAATTTTTTCTTTCATGTCTTACACAGACGATGTCTCCCTTTAGCCATTTTTCTGTTGCCTGTCCCCCTGGTCCGGGATTAAATGTAGATGATTGTGATTGGTTGAGACTGCAACTCTTAATGTCTTAATGGGAGTAGTAAGCGGGGCGGTTGGTGGGTAAGCAGCCCAATGCACAACACCCCTCTCCCCTCCCCCCTCTCCCTCCAGAGTTCCCTAAAGTAACACAGTTAGGAACAAGTAAGATTATAAGTAATTAGTTACCTTGTATCCTGGTTAAGGTTATCTTTCTTAAGCAATATTCCTAGGAGATTTAATATAATTGAGAAATGCTTTTTTGTAGCTGTAGTTACAGTACTGATCACAGCACCATCAAACAAAGAAGGGGATGAAGAACTAAGACTACTGGATATAAAGTGATCATGCCTGAAAGACAAAATATGGATCCATCCGTTTTCAGATTAATATAAAGCAAACATTCGCCAAGTTCAAGCAACAAATAAGATTTAAACTTTGAAAGACCCCTTAGTTGTTCAGCAGTCCCCGCCCGTACCGTACCTGGTGCAGTGAGAGTAGAGTGTGTAGAGCACGGCATACTGAATGGCCGGGAAGTGGACGGCCAGGTCACCATGTACAATCATCAGATTCTTACTTAAGAGTGCAAAGACAGTTGGAGATAGCGCCCACATCTAACGAGGTACAAAAGAAAGCAAATGTTTGGTTTCTCTATATCTGAGGCACATATGAGCATACTAATAGTCTACTCTTTAAATATCCATGTTCAGATTTCTTCTTTTTTAATCACAGACTTACATTTGGGAGAAATATAGTGGACCAGGGATTGGGGCAAAAGTGTTTGGAAGACAAGCTAATAAACACTTTGGGCTTGCAAAACCATATAGCATCTGCAGTAACATCATAAAGTCACCAGCTGTGCCACTGTAAACATTCTTTTAATGGGCCCTAATCCTTCATATCCTTTAGTGCAGTCAATGCATATTTTCCTTTGCTGTAGAGCAACTGGCACGTGGTGTAGCCAAGGCGGGAGAGAGGAACATCCTGCCAAAGACTTTTACTTTTCTCCTTTTTCACTCCTACCCTTCTGTTTCTCCTGCTAAGACACTGACGATCCCAGTTCTCAAGTCCCAACCCCCTTCTCCTTTTTGTCAGAATGCAAAAAAGGAGAATGCATAACCACCTCTTCCAGTTTGTATGCCATGTAGATGCTTCAAAAATCCAAATTGTAGGGCATAAAGGAATAGTTTTACTACAGTCCCGAGACAAAAGCCGTGACTAGCAGTGAAGGCATGACCTTAGGGAATAGGATCACACATGGTGTACAGCAAGTGAGAACATTCTTTAAAGTTGAGTTTTTCTTTACTTGTTTTATAAACAATATCCCTTAAGTACACAAAGGGGATTCAAACACTTCTTGAGAAAATTGTATTATATTTTAGAGGTGCCTTTCCATGAACTTTGTGAAGGCCCTTTAGTATTCTACATTTCCTATTAAATGTTACTCAACCCCACAAGGCCCACTATGAGCAAGAACGGCAGCAGGGTCGCTTCAAGTTTTTTAAAGGAAACAAAAAAACTCATTTTCTTGCAAAATGTTAAAGGAATGTTCCTAGAGTCAAGAAACCAGAAAACACTTTGCAGTGGGCAAATATGCTGCTTTACAGTGTTAAGCAGCAAAGGTGTCACCATGAAGATTAAGGTGCACCTGACCCAAGCCATGCGATTTCCAATGACCTCATATAAACAGAGACCAAAAATGGACAGTGAGTTTTTGTTTTTTGGGGGGGAGGGCATCACTGCTCTTCGGTGGGGGGAGTAGGAGGCCCAGCCCCACTGCTGGAATTGAACCTCCGTCCCCGTGGGCCGCAGTCCTGCGCACAACCACTACGCCACCGGGGCTCAGCCCAACAATGAGTAAGTTTAAAACTGAAGAAGACCCGATGGATCAGGAACTAGCAGAATGTTTAAGTCTGTGCTAGAAAAAGTATAATTAGAATGATAATTAAAATAGAGAATGGAGACATCTCCTCTCACATACTTTTTGAACATGTTATCAGGAAGTACCAGATCCTAGAGAAGGACGTCAAACTTGGTAAAGCAGAGGGAGAGAGTCAGCAAAAATAAGGAGGAAGACCCTCACTGGGATACACTGAAATAGTGGGTGCAAACATGGGCTCAAACACAGTAATGAGTAAGGGGACGGCACTAGACTCGGCAATGTTTGTTCTGTGTACTGAATCTGTGCTCCTGACAGCAACAGCAACAAAACAGTGGAGGACAGCAAAGATGGCAAACAAATGCATTTACTAATGTGATCGGAAGCTATGAGAAAGGCAGCAGCAAAAAAGGCAGGGGCAGCATGTTAACTTTGCAACTTAAGCTGTGGAAAACATTGACAGCAGTTTAATAAACAAACTAGGGTAAATATGAGAGAAATTAACAAAAGACATTTTCAATAAAATAAAAAATACATTTAAAAAACCCAAGGGTTGTCAAAGTAAAAGAACAAAACATAGTGCTTAGAACCTATTCTCACATTTATGTTAGAGATGGAGTCTGCAAACACATAACCATGATGATAAAAGGAAAAACACTAGTATACAAGAATAAGTTTAACTATGGAAACCACAAACTTTACAATTCATGACTTACCCCAATCAGTGAGTTTTTGGCATTTCCAATTGTAGTCAGGGCACTGAGGTCAAATATAACTACAAATTTGGCATTGTCTACATTGAATACATGATTTTTAAAAGCCTCATGTTTTATTTCAGAACAGGCATCAGGAAGTTGTAGACTATGTAACAGGTTGTTTAGGGCACAGGTCATCTCTCCTAAAATTAGCTTATAGGCTGTCTCCAAAACAGGGATATTTTTCAGGCCGAGCACTGCTTGATAAACAGCATGGGCTACAGCAACAACCTTAGAAAGAAAACATTAGAGAAATTAAATTTTAATGGAAAGTTAGTTACCTAAAATTATATGGAAAATAATTCACTATTGCAAGAGTGATGACCACACAAATTAAGATTTCTAAATTCATGGTCTAGACCATGAATTAAAAAACTAGCCATAAAAAAAAAACCCTACAATTCTACATAGCACTATTACAATTACTTAAAATTGCAACATAAAATTTCTGAAGCAGACTTTTTATTTTTAATCACTAGTGTCAAACACATACATAAACAGCAGTCTTTTATAATCAGTTTTCCTTCAAGAACATGGAAAATCTACAGTGGATCTGACCATTCGGTTGAGAAGCAAGGAGTTAGGAAAGAAGTTTACAACATAAAATGCTGATTCTGAATGATAACTTTACAACCACATGTGCTGGTTTTAGCTTTCCTTTCACTAGATAGCTTAGTAAGCAACACAAGTCAAACTTGACAGTGACCAAAATAATCAAGTCATTAGTATATCACTTACCTCTTTTTCTTTATGATAACGTAAAAATAGCAATTTAGATGATGGTATAAACAGTTTCTCAACAAATGATGATGGTAGTTTTGTATTTATCTGTTCAACAATCTGAATGAAAAAAATAAATAGTACATGCAAGTTATGTTTTAATGCTTTGCACTGTGCCATCAAACTGTTAAAATACATTTAACAATAAATAATCTGGTTTAAAAAGGGGCCAAAACTTAAAGAGATACTTCAAAAAAGACAGACAAATGTCTAATTAGCAATATGCAATAGGCCCATCACTACAAGTCATTAAATAAACTATACAAATCAATTGCTATCAACTCTATTTCAACTCGGGGAACTACAATGAACTATCACACTTCATAACTGACACACACAGGTAAAACAAGCTACCACACTTCATAACCAACACACAAAGGTTAAAAAGTACAGAAACTGTAAGGGTAGGCTAAAATGTGTAGTTATCGGAGCCCATTGAGGATAGGAATGTAAAATAACAAAAATGTATGGAAAACAGTTCAGCAGTTCCTTAAAAAAAATAAAGTTGAATATAGAATATTACCATTTGAGAGATTTAAACATCATTATTCATAATAGTCAAAAGGTAAAGACAATCCAAGTATCCATCAAGGAATGAAGGGAAAATGTGTATGTGTATGATAGCTATCAGTCACCAAAGGAAAGAAGCACTGAGACATGCTCTGACATGAGTGAATTCTAACTGAAATAAGCCAGACACAAATAGGTTAAGATATGACCCAATTTATATGAATCATGTAGGGTAGATAAAGGCATAGAGACTTGGTTTAGTGGTCACCATGGACTGGGGAGCAGACTATGGGAAGGCATAGAGAACACAGCCCAACACCAAAAAATGGTTTTCCTGGGGGGTCTTGATTTTCAGGCCTCTCCTGGGGTTACTTAAGACACTTGATTCAGAAAATTGCATTGGACAGACTACTTCAGCTGTAGTTTCGTCGATAAAGTATCCCAGCATGTTTTCAGCTATCATCCTAGTTTTTAAACATGAGAATTCAGATCCACAAACTACAGACCCACAAAAAAAGCAAGACATAGCTGACAAAGAATCATCAGGTATGAAGGGACTTTTTATAAGGACCCATGGTGGCTAACTGTTAATCAAGGCTCAAACCTACAAAACACTCTGCGGCACTGGGTAGCGCCCACGACCACCAGAGGCAGTGATGCCCCCCCCCACCCCCACACACACACAAAACACTTTGCGGCCTTTAAAAGACAAGTTTTGAAAACCAGAAGGGGCAGTTCTTCTCTGCCCTAGTGTCAGTCTGAATTAGAATCTAAGAGATGGCAGGGCTGTCAAACCAGAACACAGCTTATGAAGAGTGGTAAATAGAAAACTGGAAGGTGCGAGGGCAATTGAGAGTGTGGGAAATACAAGATTTCATGGCAATTTTCATAAATATTTCGAAGCTCTGAATTGTTCTTCAAATTACACAATAAACTTTTCAGACACATTTTAATATAAAGAAGTCAACAGATGTTTCTGAGGGGAGGCTGGCACCAAGCTTCTTCTTTTTTCCTTTTAAGTTTCTGTGCACAGGTAGAGAATTATGCCATCTTATAACAAGGCCGGACGTTTTAGTGTCAGTAAAGGAGCCGGACAGACCCTTTTTGGGTTTGTGTGCATGTGAATCTGTGTTTCTATACCAAATTCACTATCATTCCACTGATTATGACTCACAGCAATCCTCGGGACCGAACGGGACTCTTCTGTGGGGTTCTGAGGCTGCAAACCCCTATGGGAGCAGAAAGCCTCACTTTCTCTTGCAGAGAAGCAGTGGGCGCCACTAACTACCCTGTTGTTAACAGTCAAACACATAACCCATGATGCCATGGGGGTTCCTGATTTATTGTACACTAACTCCTACTTCTGAACCGTTTCAGAAAACAAATTAGAACAGCCTGATATTCAGTTCCTAATAAAAGTGAAGTGATATTTGGGAAAATCCCAAGTTCATGTAATATGCACTGCTCAAATGTTTCTTTGGATCAAAGGATACCAGGTGAAGTATAACCTGACCTCAGTATTTAGGATAACAAACTACTTCAAATAAAATCAGCATACCTTCCTTTATTTCAGGGTAGCTAAACCCCATATTAAAATACCCCCATTTTTAAAAGAGCACACAGACTAGAAAGTGGTATGTGGCACTCTGTTCCCTATCTCAAAAGCTAGAGCTGAGGTGGACAGCAGTGTCATTTGTTGGAATCAGCAGATCAAATGTACCCAGCAACAAGTCTAACATTTCAGGTACCAAAGCATGTCTTGGGCAGTGATGGCTGATGGATATACTTTCTGTTTGAGGTAGTAAAAGGGTTTTATAAACATATAATGGAGCTGGTTATGCAATACTTTATGAAAGAAAGTGGTTAAAATGTTGTTCTGCTAACTGCTAAGGTCAACAGTTTGAAACTACCAGCAGCTCCAAGGGAGAACGATGAGGCTTTCTACTCCTGTGAAGTTTGTCACGGAAACCCACAGGCTCAGTTCTACCCTGTCCTGTAAGTCGGAGCTGACCAGATAGGAATGCATGAGCGTGACAGATCACAAGTAAAGCTTTTGGAGATATTCAAATACAACATGGAGCCCTTGTGCTGCAGTTGTTACACGCGGGGCTGAGTTCCACAAGGCATGAAGTTCAAAACCACCAGCTGCTCCATGGGGGAAAGACAGGGCTTTCGACTCCCCTAAGCAGTTACAGTCCTACAAGGTTGCCATGAGTTGACATCGACTTGATGACAGCTAGTTTGATTTTGGTTAAGGATACATGTATGTATACATGAAAATAAGCACTTGGTACATTGGCAAAAGGGAAGTGTGGCTTTGGTAAATCGGAGCAGCAGAATGTCATGCAAAACTTGATTCAAAATAACCTTGCTGGGGATGGAGGGGCATCAAGGAAGAGGGAAAGTGCAGGGACACACATGAATCCAGGGGAGCCCTCTATCTCTAACTAAAAGTGTGAAGCATGCAGAGTCTCTATGCTAGTCTCTTGATATTTACTTTTGTTTCAAAATGTCCTAATAAAAAGAGAGAGGCAGGATGCTTATGGTTGTAAAATTGAAGGAATAAAATAAATTTCAAACTGGAGGGGCAACATACAGCCACTCTCAAAAAAGGCCATTCTAGTATCTTCTCAGATAGTATGTATCAAGAGTAATAAAGTACACAGTAGAATGTAAGATAAAGGAAATGGATTGTTGCACTCTAAAAAGAAGAAAAATCCTTCATTTCCTCCATGACAATTTAAATTTAAAGTCCTGAGTAAGTCGTTATATGCAAAAGCAACAGAAAAGAACGTTCAACCCAGTTTGTAGCTCACACCACTGAGGTCAAGATGGAGGAGTGTGTGTGAAAACCTTGTCCTGGGAGAACCATGGAAGGCTGTGATAGAGCAATCAAAGGTGTCTGGAATTCTCCAGTGGTGGTCAACTGCAGATTATGAAGGGGTTTTTTGATAGTGATGAAAACCAGAGCACCACAGTTGGGAAGTAGTCTGAGGAGGTCTGTTTTCCATGATTGACTGCAGTATGGCTCAAGGCAGAGGAAAAAGACCCCCGCAACTGCATCATAGTGCCTTAACCGCAGCCACACTGGTAGCCATGGTTGGACCGGCTGCAACGAGTGACACCTCTAGGCTTTAACGGAAGTACCTAATGTCGTGCTGGAAAGATGTGTCTTGGCTCCGCCTCCCAATGTCTTTGTTTGCTGAAGATCCTTCCTACTTGCTTTCAACCCAGTTACCATTCGCCCCTCTTGGATACTATCAGCAATGTCAATAGGACTGGCAATCTAGGACTTAACAAAATGTGCTCTTATACAAAGATTGTTGAAGACCAAGTTAACACACTGCTTTAAAAATATGTGGGACCAAAAAAAAAAAAAAAAAAGGTGGGATAATTATGGCCTAACAGGGCGAGAAGATATTGAACACACCCCACCCCTGCCTATTTAAAGGAATGTGGGGAAGATGTGTTCAAAGATAAATTTTATTTATTTATCTATTTATTTACTCTTGGATTGTATTTGTGATACCAGTGAACCAGATTCTAGTTCCTTGGGTACTTCACTGTTTGATTTTGTATATCCTGTTATTCAAACAAACAAAAAATCTCCTGGAACTTGCACTTTCATTTAAGGTAAACTGTAGATTCCAGTTTTCACGCATGAGTACTTCAACTGACACAAACATATTTCAAAGAGCATGTTTTATAGTTCACAGCTCGTGCACATTAAGAGCACTGTGTATACTATGACCTGAGTCTAGTCAGTAGGTACCCTGCCCCCCACAGTACAATGCTTTTTGAACAAAGGATAAGGTTTATCTTTTACTTTGAAAGCAAAATATACTGTTTGGGATTTTGGGGATCTCGGCCACAAATCTCTTAATTTTAAGGCTTTTATGTCTTGATTCCTGATAATCAGAAAAAAAATATTCTCAATATGCCCAATGCTTTATGAGAAGAATCTCTAAGATGCTTCCGCTGGCACTGGAGAAACTTGATGTTTATTACATAAAAGAGAGAAGAGTGGGAGGGGGATAAAAAAAAGAAAGAAAACTTCACATACCAGTGTAAGTAAATTCAAGACCGAGATGATATAATCTGTACCACAAGTCTGGCAATTCTCCAGCTGATCTAATCCATATGTAATGACCATGTCACAGTGTATAGTCATGCTAGGATCCAAGCTGCTGAGCAAAACACCAACACACTCATTAGCAGCTGTCAACACAGCCTCAGAAAAAAACACTTGGTTTGCAGCCGTCACACATCTCATTACTCTGTACAGAACCTGCAAATGGGGAAAACAAGCAGCTTTAAAAAAAATTCACATGCTTCCCAAACACAAAAAAATATTTTCTATTTAATGCAGTTTTAACCAAAAATTAACTTGCCCATACCTCTTAAAAATCCAGTTCTCTGAATATATGTAATACCATGCACAAAGTGATCTCGGCTAGAAAAATTCCAGTACTACTATCACAAGAAATGGAATTCCCACAGAGCCGAACGAGGCAGTGTTTTGTCCTGTTGTACCCAGGAAGCAACTAAGAAGTCCTCTCATAACCATTTTCCCTCTCCCCAAAGACACTAAATGTACCGATACTGAGAATTTCTATGAGCATGAAATACATCAGTACTTAAAACAGTAACAGCATTAACAGCATGCAGAAAGTCGCTCCATACGACCTTAGAGTAATCAATGTCTGTCAACTAAGCATTCAACCACCGTAAGCATATTAATGCTCATGTATTAACAGTTGCTTTTAAGGAAAAATGACCTCATTCTCACTAAGAAAATGCTATCATTTTCAACAACAAAAACATTAATGTATAATGGTCAGTCCTTGGTTATTAAATTTTTTTGGTATTAAATTTTTGAGTACTAAATTTCTAATAAAAGGAAGTTTAAAAATAAAACAGTGAAACTAGAAAAAAAATTTTAACATGCAACAGTTAGCTCTTTTTAAAAAAAAAATTTGCAAGGATCTATAAAGACCTTCATGAAAGAATAAAATCTAACTATCATCGAAAAATTATTAGATTTATTTCCTTTGGTTGGCCACCTGGGATTATTATTTCAATACTGACAGAATTTTCAAACAATTGTCTTCACTCGTTCTTAGCCAAAAGGCCAAGTTTATGTCCAAGCCATAAACTGTCTTCTAAACAATAAAACTAAAGCAAAATGTAATTAATTTTAGCAAGTTTAAAATTTTAATTTTCTTATTTAACGATCTTCAGAATACACAATTCACGACCATAAATATATAACATATAACGCTCCCAACAGATACCTTATTCTATATAGCAATGTGTGCAAAAAATAAATAAATGCTCCCAAAAAGTAGTCTGATCACTAAAATTTTATTGTAACCACTTAGGTTCCTTCCTTCCCATCTCTCCCTGGGTCTAGTACAGTATAACAAACAAGGATCACCTTGCACAGTGATTACATGAACTCACACTTTACGCCCGTGGCTGTAGGTTTGGGGCTGCAGATATGTTGCAATCTGGCTACCCGCCCCCCCATAAGTCTCAGACAGTCATATATTTAAAACTTTTATATCTTTTCCTCTTCATGTGAAACTACCAAGCAGTTTCATCCTATCATGCTCACAGAGAATTAATTTCTTAGGCTTATCAGATATTATTCCTAATGTTAGTACAAAAAGAGATGCCATTATTTAAAAACTAAATTATTAAAATGTAAAGATTACGATTTTAAATTGTGCATAAAACACAAATAAACGGAATGATAAAAGTTCATGGGCATTTTAAATTTCAGAAGGCCTATCTAGCTACCCATGGTGCAGGTGGAGTGAGACGGGATGAGATCTAGGATTCATCTGACACATACAAACCGGCTAACCAAATGAAGGATAACTAGTAACACAGTTCACTAAGTAAAGGTAAATATTTAAGTAGAAAATAATTTTTATCTGTTAATGAATCAGAAAACATCCAACAAACACAACTTACATCTGTTACATAGGCCTCAGTAATTGGAGGGCCTCGAATTGGGCTGAAGCGCTCCCCAATGCTCCTCACCACAGTGCTGAAGACGCGGAGCAGTGCTGCCAGCTTGGGTAATGACACTGAAGGAGGAGGGACATCCTCATCCACGGACTCCCCGGAGGCCACATGGCTGAGGTCCTAGGTAGACATTCAAACCAAGCATTAAAACACACATACACACACACACACACACACACCCTAGTTCTTAACAGTCAATTAACTTTATAATGAATTCCCACAAATGGAGGCTTTTTTTTTTTTAACAAATGGACTATTTTAGCCTATGAGAAAATTATAAAAGGTGGGTTTTCCTTGCCCTAAATGTCTCAATTAAGTCAACATTAAGCTAAATTAATTAAAGATGTTATCCAGTACATATTGATACTATTTAGCACTTACAGAATTTAGCACTTATACAACACAGTTTAACACAGTTACCGATGGAGCCAAAAACTCGTCATTTCTAAATTAATACTTGCTAAAATGTCATTCCAAGTGTTCTCTGAACCACTCAACTACAAGACATCAAAACTTGAAGAAAATGCACAAAAAGCTAAACCCGATGGCTGCTATCCAGTAAATTCCAACTCATAGTGACCTTATTTTATGTAGGATAGCCTAAACTAGGTCCATAAGGTTTTAGAAGCTTACATTCTTATTTACTTTCAGAAGCTTAAAGTTTTACAGAAGCAGACCACTTCATCTTTCTACTTCAGTCATCTGAATCACCAGTTGAATGATTAGCAGTCCAATGCATAAGATCTGTGTTTTTGGTGCTTCTTAACGTAGAAAACTGTATATATACTAACCTCAGCATATGCTTCCATGTCCTCGAGGAACTGACCAAGAAGAGTAGTTGAAAATGCAAGATCAGCTACCCAAAATGGTTCCAAACTCTGCAACCATCCTAGGAATCACATAAAAAATACTGAAAGTGAAGAACAACTTTTTTTTTTTTAATTCTAGCTGTCTCAAATAGTATTTGGTTTTCAAAGTACCTAGTCTTAAAAAATGTCCTGTTCATAGAACCGTTCATCTACTGGTCATGTTTAACCAATTTATCGTTTGAACTGAGGATGTCAACATTTCTCCAAAGCAGCAATGTAACTCTCATCTTTCTTCTTTTTTTTTTTTTTAGGCATCACTGCCCTCTGGTGGTGGGAGTAGGAGGCTCAGCCTTTGCTCCTGTGAGCTGGAATTGAACCTCCATCCCAGTGGGCCGCAGTTCCGCGCACAACCACTACGCCACCAGGGCTCAGCCCTCTCATCTTTATTCTAAAGTAGAATTAACACCCCAACCATTGCTTTGCATGTGCCTTAGAAGGAAATGTCACAATCTACCACCAACCTTGCTTGCTAGTCCGCAGTCACATGTCCCTGTGACAATGGGGTAAAGCTTCTCTATCCTACACACCCTATTTCCCGGAGTTTATGGTACCAAGTAAGTTAAAAGAAATTATAGTACCAAGGACAGGCTGACCTGCCAACGTTGATGCTTCATGCTCATCACTCTCTAACTCGAAAAAGAGGGGGGAGAGGGGGGGGAGCGAGCACTTATCATGCATGACAAATTTCCAAATTAATCGTTAAAAAAAATTAGCAAAACAAAATTTCACAAAAACTACATATACTCATGTATAAACCGAGTTTTGCAGCACACATTTTCTATGCAGTTTGTGTGGTAAAATTAGGTGCCTCGGCTGATATTCAAGTCAGCTTATATTCAAGTATATACAGTAAAGTAACACTCATTTTTATAACCAAAATAACTTATCAAAAAATAACCAAAGTATTAACAGCTAGTCCTCACAGGCCCTGCCCACAGTATTCACAATATTCACATGATCAGTACATGCAAAATGACTTACCAGACACCTGCTGTGTAAGCGCTGGTTTCTGAGTATGATCTATATGCCATCCAACTAATATATCAACTGTATCCTTGACAGGAAAAAAAAAAAAGGGCCGGTGTCAACACTTTAAGTCATACTACTATTCCATACCTATAGACTGTTTCAGAGTTAAAGACTACAAAGAGCGCCTATGTTTACCCACCTAACTTTAAAGTAACAGAGGGAAGAAAAGGAAGTGATCATTAAAGGAACACTTTTATGAAACAAATGAAATATTTGATATTAAGTATCTTAAGGCATGAGTGCCAAAAGAAAAGTCTAGTTGCTATTTTTTACAAAACAGTGATTAAAGCCTGGGCCCTCAACGCTCCCTAATTATACTCAAAAGCTTCAGAGCATAGTTTTTACCCAAGTTCTCAGTTCCTCACATACAGCTACCAGTTCACAGTTTGGAAAGAGGGGGGTGGGGTAAAACTCACCCTAAAATTAGTGCTGAAAATATGAGGGTAACATCGAGCCACCAAAAGAATGCACTTGACACATTTGCAGAGTAACTCTGGTGTGTCCACATTTTCAAGAATGGATTGTAGGCTGGTCATTACAAGCTGAAAAACAAAAATTACAAACCATGAACATGCAACCAGAGAGAAAGAAAATGAGCAAACCAGACTCATTGTTTGATAGTGACCATATCTAAAACTAAGAAGCCCCGGTGGTCCTGGCAGATAAACACTGAAATGTTCACGTCAAAGTCAGCAGTTCACATCCACCAGGTTCTCTTGGCAAGAAAGATGGGCTTGTCTGCTCCTGTAATGATTTTCAGGTTCAAAATCCTTACATAGTTTCCTTATGAGTATCAACTAGATGGCAGTGGGTTTCATTTGGATTAGATACCCAATTGATTGACTTGAATGAAAATATATTCTACGTTTGAATTTAAAATGTGTATTTAGCTCCATAGGCTAATAAAATGCCACAATATATACAGAAATAAAAAGACATGAGATGTTCCCAGCACACTAATGCTCTCTAGAGACAGTGCTGTTATGTGCTGTCAAGCAGCCTCCAACTCGGCAATTCGGGGCACAACAAAACCGCCCTGCCTCACCCTGTGCTGCTATGCTTGGGCCCGATGCTGCAGCCACTGTGTCAATCACCTCACCGAGGGCCTTCCTCTTTTAAATTGACCCTTTCCTTTACTTAGTCTTTTTTTTTTTTTTGGGGGGGGGGGTATCACTGCTCTCCGGTGGTGGGAGAAGGAGGCCCAGCCCCACTGCTGGAATTGAACCTCCGTCCCAGTGGGCCGCAGTCCCACGCACAACCACGCCGCCACCGGGGCTCAGCCCTACTAAGTCTATTCTTCACTGAAGACTGGTCTCTCCTAATAAGATGCCCAACATAAAGTCAGACAAGATCTCACCATCCTCGTGTCTAAAGAACATTCTGGCTATACTTCTTCCAGGGCATCGCTATTCATGGGACTATTTAATATTCCTCACCAAGACCCAAATTCAAAGGCATCAATTCTTCTACGCACTTCTTTATTCAGTATTCAATTTTTACATCATATGAAAATACCAGAATTGGGGTGAGGCACTTAAAAGTACTTAAAAGTGACATCTATTTTGTTGACACTTTGAAAAGGTCTTCTACAACAGATTTGTCCAATATAATAAAAGCCTAAGAAATGCTTACGAATCATGTTTTTTTGGTTATCTTTGCTGCTTCCACGGATACTGACTATGGACTCAAGGGAAGTAAAATCCTTTACAATTTCAGTCTTTTAGGGCTGAGCCCCGGTGGCGTAGTGGTTGTGCGCGGGACTGCGGCCCACTGGGACGGAGGTTCAATTCCAGCAGTGGGGCTGGGCCTGCTACTCCCCCCACCAAGAGCAGTGATGCCCCCCCCCCCCAAAAAGAAACAATTTCAATCTTTTATTTGTTTATCATGCTGTTGAACATTGGTCTGGCTATAAGGATTTCAGTATTATGTTGCAGGGTAATCTACACTAGTTTTTGAGCTTCACCAGTAAATGTTTCAAGTACTCTTCACTATCGACAAACAAGATGGTGTCATCTGGAGTACTACAGGTTATTAAGGAGTCCTCCTCTTCCCATCTTGACGATGTTGCATTCTTCTTCAAATGATGCCGCTTCCTGGGCTATTTACTCAGCATGCAAGATTGAATAAGGATACAAAATTACAGTCTGGCATTAATTTACACATCATTATTTTGCATTTCTTAGAATAAAAACTTGGGGCATGTTACCAAACCTAAAAAGGCTTTGAATGAATAGTGATGTTTATTTTCTGTCCCCCTCAAAAATTAATATACAACTCCCTGCCTACCAGCTGGGACATGCATCCCAGGTCCTGGTGGAGCTCCTATTTCAAAATCTGCTAGTGACCCTAGCACTGTACAACTTCAAGGGAATGCTGACAAAAAATTAAATACCAAACAAGAGCAAAACAATCAAAACCTAAATATTTCACATGGGTCTTTAGTGTGTAGCCTTTACTTCAGGTCAAGAAGAGCATCTGTGATCGGTACTATAATCAGATAGCTCTCAATCTAAATTTCCTCTCCCTCCAAGGACACCTGTTAAGGGCCATTTTCTTTCTTTTTTTTTTTTTTTGGGGGGGGGGATGAAGGGGGGTGGCAATCACTGCTCTCCGGTGGTGGGAGTAGGAGGCCCAGCCCCACTATGCCACCGGGGCTTGGCCCGCCTTTTCTTGGAGTAGGAGGCCCAGCCCCACTATGCCACCGGGGCTTGGCCCGCCTTTTCTTCTTAAGCACATCATACTCTGTTTCTCCAGTCTTACCTGCATGACAGATGAGAAGGCTTTCTTTTCGCCTACAGTCTCCAGTGCTTTGTAGGTGGCACATAAGTAGAGGAGTTTAACTTCATCTTTGGCAGATGAGCTAAATTTACTAAAAATCCACTTGAAGATCTTCTCTGCCTCATAGCTCAGAGAAGCACAAAGAAGGCCAAGACAGCAAGCTCCTTCCTGTCTCAACTCTTGAAGCAATTTGCTGCTGTTTATTAAAATCCAAACATAAAAAAAGACTTAAGTTTTCAATGACAAAAATGACATATCCTAAGTCTTAACTTAGTTTTAAAATTGTCTATTCATACTACATAATAAGCAAAAATTTATCCATTCAAAACACTGCACCTTCATTTTCCTGCAGTGTCCAAAGACAATGTCTGTTGAACATTAGATTTTTTTTTTATTAGAACAGAAATCAATGATATGCAAAGGGCCAGAAACGCTAAAATTCTGGCTCCAAATTGTATCTCAAACACTAAAATGATTCAATGAAAAGGGTAGCAATAGATTATCATATAAAATGCACTCTAACTACATTTTCTAATATATAATGCCCCAATTATCAAAATGGTAAAATAAGAACTGGTGATGGCTGAAAATGATGGACTTACAGGCAGAACAACACTGGTGTTAAGTATATTAATAACTATATAAAATGAAGCCATGAAAAGGCAGTGAGGTGGAAAGCTGCTAGATGAATTCTGGGTGTTTTCCAACTGTGCGGGTCTTTGGGAATCCCCACCTGCAGAAATGACTCTGAGGCCCTTTGGAGAATGTGTGAGGGCTTGAATCCTCCACTTCCCAAAGGAGGTAACTCCCCTTTCTCTATTCTTCAAGCAGTTTCAAAAAGTCTGCACGTGACAAAATGAACTTAGTGCTTGAATCTGGGTTTATGCTACTGTACACGCAGCAATGCTCCTGGGCCAGCAGTCAGCGTACGTAAAAAAAAAAAAAAAATCTGTTTTATTTTAAGGTGAGGTAGAGTGGGTGGTTGGGTGGAGGATTGATGGGACATTCGCTCTTAAGTGGATCAGATCTGCATTCAATGGAAATGAACACAGAAACACATTTGGTAAGAGGATCCGTAGCTACAATGTTCCACGGATTTATAAAAGTCAATAGGTTTATTTTCTTGCATGTTTACTATTTAATCTCTATAACACTTTTTAAGGTCATTTAAACTGGTTATCTACTTACCTTTCATTAAGTACATCATGTACAGCAGACAAGATATTATCCAACTGTTTAACTAGTACCTTAAAAAATAAAAAAAAATTTATAAAAACATGACATTCTTTCGTTTTTTTACATTCTTATATTTTCAAGAATAATGTTCTATTTTCAAGAATAATGTTCCCTTGTCAACCACTCTGAATTATAAATGGATAGCCCCTAACTTTCTATCAGACTCATAACTGCAAATTGGCATCTATCAAGGTGTCATAAACTTTCCTATATTACATTAGCAGAAATTCACCAACAGGATACACAGAGCTAAGATCATCAATCAATTAAAACTAATTCAAAAGTTGTCTTGTTTACATTCAAGTTTCTTTTAAAAAACAGACTAGTGGATAGGAGACACACAATAAACATACAAGTGGTAGAAGTGTGGTAGTGAATATGTAAAATTCTTTTACATTTCAAATTTTAATATTAAAATGAGGGTGAGAAGCTTACTTTGAATGAAATGGCGTCATTAATTTTCTATTTCATATCTTTCTTAACTTAGCAAGGAGAAGGAAATTTGTGAAGAGAAAACTGGGAGTATTCTTACATTCTTTTTTGTTAAAATCATTTTATTGGGGGTGCTTACAGTTTTTAAAACATTCCACACATCAACTGCATCGAGCATATTTGTACATATGTTGACATCATCATTTTCTAAACATTGACTTTCTACCATTCTGGCTTTTTAAAAAGGGCTTTTGCACTTACTTGCCCTTGGGTACCTGACCAAATTTACACATAAATAAAATACATTACCCTCCCCTCAAATTAGCAATAAGCAATATTTCTTTTACCACACAAGGGAAAAATAATCCTGAGAAGGATTACACAGAACAAAACGTGTCAAAAATTAAAGGTATATCATTGCAAGAATGCATCAATGTGAACCCAACAATGGAAAAATATAGACATATAGCACATTAAAGGCATCACATTCCAGATCACAAATCAAGCCACCCACCCACTACCATAAATTTCAACAACTCACAGTGATTGCATAGAACAGAAATGCCACACAAGGTTTCTGAGGCTAGAAATCTTAGGGGGAACAAAAAGCCTCATCGTTCTCCCACAAAGCAGCTGATGGGCTTGAACCATCGACCTCGGAGTAAACAGCCCAACACTTACCTCACTGTGCCACACAAACCTGAAATGAAGCATCTATTCCTTCTCCTTTGAAGCAAAACTTAACCCTTAAGTCATATCTCACAACTTCTGGAAACACAAACATTATCAACATTTTCAACCATATCATACTTACCAGCTTATTTTCTGGTTGCTGAATAAATTCTTTTAACTGCTTTACAGTAGCCAGTCTTCGGTCTCTGTCGTCTTCCCGGGTAATCCTCCGAAGAAGATTCGACAGTCGAGACTCATCAGAATAAGACATCGATCGCTCTGTAAAGGTAAACAGTTTACTGTCTCTGTATATAAATGAGCACAGAAACTTTATAGGCTAATATACTCAAGTAGAGCAAAAAGCAAGTCCTCTGAACAATAAAAGCTCAATGGATATGGTAATGATTTGAACTGCATGATATGTAAACTGTGTCAATAAAACTTTATAGATGTGATTTTTAAAAGCTCAATGTTATTGTTCATGATAACATACCAAGCCCCAACTGACCTGCAAAAGTTATCTGCTGAAGGAAAAGAATAAATTAATAAACCTATGCAATCTGAACACCTTTCTCAAGTGAGGGGAAATTTAAAAGAGGACACAGAGTCTTTTACTTTTATACACACACACACACACACACACACACACACACACATCCCATCAAAAGGCAAAAGAGTAATTACATATCTAAGTTTTACCAATAAACTTTCTGCTTTAAAAAAAAATTATTATTGGCTGAGCCCCGGTGGCGTAGTGGTTGTGCACGGGACTACTCCTACTCCTTAACTCCCACTGAGGACAGTGATGTCCCTCCCCCCAAAAAATTACTACTTACCTTTTTTTTAATTAAAAGATCATTTATAGGGGGCTTTTACATCACTTATAATAATCCACACATCAATTTTATCAAGACCAAGACCATCACTGCCCTCTGGTGGTGGGAGCAAGAGGCCCATCCTTTGCTTCTGTGGTGCCACTACTGGAATTGAACCTCCATTCCAATGGGCCGCAGTGCCACGCACAACCACTACTCCACCGGGGCTCAGCCACCATCATTATTTTCTAAACATTTACTTTCTATTTGGGCTCTTGGGTTTTTACCCCTCCCTCCCTCCCTCTCTCCATCGGGACCCCTTGATAAATTATAAGTTGTTATTAGTTTCATATCTTATACCAACCAGTGTCTCCCTTTCCCTGAGGCTTCTGCTGTTTGTCCCTGGGGTGGGGTAGGGTGGAGTGGGGTAGGTGGTGGTGGTGAATTATGTCTAATTCACTAAATTCTCAAGGCACTTTATCTATACAGTAAGGCTTATGTTTCTAAAGTAGAAAGTGCTATGAGTGCAACTTTTTTTTTTCCCTAGTTTTTTAGGCATCACTGCCTTCTGATGGTGGGAGTAGGTGGCCCAGCCTTTGCTCCTGTGGAGCTGGAAGTGAACCTCCATCCCAGTGGGCCACAGTCCCACGCACAACCACTACGCCACCGGGGCTCAGCCCGAGTGCAACTTTTAAAGTCCCTATTCGGTAATTCCTGATCTTCCTCATACATCACTGATTAAATTTATACAAAACTCAAGAAAACTCTCTCTTTAAAATCGCCCCCAGTTTCCTAATAGTACTTTCAGAGGGCCCGCTCTTCCAAGGTACTTTGCACAAACAGTTTACAAGAACAAAAAAAGGCTGTGTTGAGTTGTTGGAATGGCACTGGCTCTGCAGACTCTAACTTACCCTGTGATTTCCTCATGTCTTTGTTGGCTAACGCACGACTGCCATGCTGAACACTGGTGAACTCTGGGTTGGTCACATTGTTTACCCTCAGCTCTTGCCCCAACGACTTCCGACCATAAGTATTTTCCCCAGATCCTCCATTGACACTGTAGCCACCTAAAAACAGCAATTAAGTTATTTTCATCAACTGTTTCTCCAACAGTCCAGGAACTTACTTCCTAATCCTTTGTATTGCCTGCCTCAAAATCATTTTGGTTTCTGTGTACCTCAATTGGAAGAAAGAGCTTCAGTGGTACAGTAGCTTAGGTGCTGCTATAACCTTTTTTTTTTTTTTTTTTGCTGCTATAACTCTTAAGCCTGAGGTTCAATGGCTCTGAGGGAGCAAGATGCAGATGCCCACTCCTGAAACCATCTTAGAACCTTATAAAGCAGTGCTTCTCAATCTTCCAAAGGCCACAACCTTTTCATGCAGATCCTCATGTTGTGGTGACTTTCCAACCATAATAATAATAATAATAATAATAATAATATTACTATTTGTGGAATCACTGCCCTGGTGGGAGTAGGAAGCCCAGTCCTGCTCCTGGAGAGCTGCTGCTGGATTTGAACTGCCAACCCTGTGGGCCACAGTCCCGCACGCAACCACTGCGTCACTGGGGCTCAGCTCCATAACATTATTTTTGTTGCTCCTTCATAACTTTAAGTTTGCGCCTGTTATGAATCAGGTGACCCCTGGGAAAAGGTCGTTCAACCCCCAAAGGGGTCGCAATCCACAGGTTGAGAATCGCTGCTATATAGGGTCATAGGATCACTGTGTGTTGGAATCAACTTGATGGCCGTGGGTCTGATGTCACAGAAGGAGCTTTGGTTACACTATGGATGCCTATCGAGCTGCTTGCCAAGGTCAGTAGTTCTAACTTACTAATCAATCTATAGGGGAAAGATAAAGCTGTCTGCTGCTCCCGTAACGTCTGTCTCAGAAACCCCGTATAGAGTTCCTATAAGAAATGAAGGCAGACTTTTGCACTTTAAATATGCTTATAGCTTGCTAACAGAAGTGGAATAGTCAGGAGGGATTCTGCCTTAACAATAGTAATTTTCTTGGGAGGAGGTCAAAGAAATTGCATTCTATGTGTGTAGGGAGAGATTGTTTTGTTAAGGTACAAGGGGACAATTTATAGTTTCAGGAAAAACCACACACTTGGTGTCCTAGTTTTAAAATGCAGTTAATTGGAAGAAAGAAAAGCAATGGAGGAAGGAAGAAAAGTACAGAAGGGAAGGAGGGAGGCTTTTTGAAGTAGCCAAGACAAGAAACACACACCCTTTTCGTCATTCTGTATGTCGCTGTGGACTCTGGGATCATCGTGCCTTTGCCGAGACACCACAGTCGAACTGGAAGGTTGCAGTCCATAGGAGGAAGACGCACCCCGATCTCTGGAAACCGAATATTTTAAATTGTCTGGGTCGGCTGATGCACTGTCAGTTCTGCAGAGAGAAAAGTCTAAGATTAAAACTTCAAACATTTTTAATGCCCCAAATCATGCATCTTTCTTTTATACAAGTCGATCTCCTCCCTACCTTTTAAAAATGTCTATTTAAAGTTTTTAAACCATTACTATTATAAACAAACAATTCAGTATCTAGTCAAAGGACAAGTACACTAGCGCTCAAGTCCCTTCTAACATTCTAAAGATCCATTCATATATAAATAACTTTATTTGGTTTGCTCAGGTGTTAGTGTGTCAAGTCTTGTGCCCCAGGAACTTCTTTAGGCCGAGATGTGTGTATTTTCATTTTAAAACAGCAAGTCCTACTTCTGAGAAACCACCTCAAGAAACCACCCACAATTCCAGGACAGTGGTTAGGTACACCCTGGGCCAGGATGCCTGTCAGATAACTTTCAATAGAAAAAGAGGATTCTTCTGAATCTCCTCCTTCAGTTGAAGGTTAATTAGTAAAAAAAAAATTGTCTTTCCAGTCATAAAATTAATAATAAATTAAAAAGCAAACAAACACTGATAAACAGCATACCAGTGGAAGAAATTATTCTAAAATCCTGTCTCATGATATACTCCAAATCATACCTGGATTTCTTATTTAGCGGAAAAATAACTTATAATGTTTTAAAGCATTGTTTATTCCAATAGGACAAGAGAAAATAATATGCTAGCTGCAACATAAAATTGTTTTAAACAATTTTTAAATTGCAAATTGCACAGAGGCAAAGTAAGGCTGGTTGATGTCACTGAAAATGCTGGTCTCAGAAGACTATCAGTTTAAATTGAAAGAGGAGAAAGTTTCAGAAAACAAGGGTAAAGTACTAGACATCCCAAAAATCTCAATTTGAAGGTTCAGCCTAAACCCTAGTGAACATTTAAGCGTATTTAACATAGATGCGTTACTCGAGTGTTATTCGCAATATCTGCTCTCTCCTCCTCTGTGCACCAGTTTTCCCAGCAGTAAAACCGGGAGCTGAGCTACATGGTGGCTCACCTAGTCTGACTTAATGCTTCTATTAAACAGCATCCATCAGGAAATAAAGTAACCTTAGACAGCCTGCGTAGCACGAAATAAAAAAAAGTCCCTCTCCTACTAAAGTCCTTCTGAAGACAACAATCTTCTGAAGAGAAATCACTTCTGTCCTGCTTACCACTAAAAACATCTTCTGAATGGGACCATATAGGAAAGTTCGGGACAATGATAAGAACAAAAACGACCTTCCTCCTCAACTCCTGTGCCCTTTTGTCACCACATGTGGAAAAGACAGCTGTGCTGACATTTAAAGCTTAACACCCTTGGTCCCCACTGACAAAAGTACTAAGCAGAGGTTCAGGCAGACACCATGGTCTGTACTTAACTACAGTCACTGCTAAAGGCAGATGGAGAGAATTAAAGCTGCGTATATAACAGACATGAGTCTACATGGCTCCTCAAGTTTGCAAGCTGAACTGTGAGGACAAAATTCGAGCTTCCAAGAACACTCAGGTATCTATGGCTTCACAATGCAGGCCTAGTCTTCAAATATTGTGCCTTTACTTGATGATACACAAAGTTTGTCATTTTCAACCTAAGGAATGAAAAAAACTATGGGATATCAAGAAAAAAATCTATAAAGATAACTGTTTAAGCATACTACCTCTATATTTAAATACCTTTAACACTATAAGGACCATGAGAGGTTTTCTTTTTTTACTAAAAACAGGTAATCTCCCATATATCTAAAACTATCACATTAAATTTGTATCCACAACAAATCATTACGTGCCATTTAATTTCTGAAAATTTATTGTATTTTCTGATAGTTTTTGAATCTCCATATGCCCAACATCTAACACAACCTGTAAAAGTAGGCAATTAGTAAATACATGTATAAACACAACTAATTCTCAAACACCAAAGTAACTGAAGTCTACCGGTACTTAAGCATGCCTTCATGTGGTTTTCATAGTGTTCATGTATCACATACATCAATTATCCTATTAAAATAGGATATTTGTATCACTTTTCTGGTGATGTGGTAGCAGAAAATACAAGTTATAAAAAGACCTGGAATCAAAATCCCGGCTCCATGAATGGTATTCGGTTCCATTGCAGAAGTCACTTAATTTCTGGGCCTTGATTCTCTCTCTTGCATAAATGGGGGAAATAGCTACCACACATGTTAAGATTGTTTTAAGCTTAAATAAGATAATGATGCTTAAGAAAATACTTAGGGTAGAGTTATCATGACCATAAACTACCTATTAAATAAACTCAAGATTTCTAGGCTAATAAACAATTAATGTACAAGAAGATCATGTGTATATGTATACATTCAAAATAAGTTTTTACTCTCACTATATAGAAGTTAATTTTAAGTTCTTGAATAAAAAAACTGGATGATCTATTGCTACCAATAAGTCTATTTCTAACAAGAAAGCTCATGATTTAAAATTAAACTGGAAGGGTGAAAAAAAGACAGGAGTGACTTCCTAATTTATTAGAAATATGGGTTTTAAAATCTCATGAATTATGAAGAGATTTCTTTCTTTCTGAAGTTTAAATTTTCAGGAATATGAAAGATAGAATAGCTGAGCCCTGGTGGCACAGTGGTTGTGTGCAGGTCTGTGGCCCACAAGGTTGACAGTTCAAATCCAGCAGCAGCTCTCCAGGAGCAACACTGGGTTTCCTACTCCCACCAGGGCAGTGTTGCAGGGGAGAAAAAAAAAGAGATAAAATAACTCAGATAGTACTGCTGCCCAAACTTACCAAATTGTTTTAATGAAAATTATTACAGTATTTCCAGTAAGAATGCAGTTTATGAGTATACTGAACTACAAAGCAGAAAACTATTAAACAGTTATATGAAATCTCCACTTCTATAATATCTAGTCTGCTTAGCTCTCCCCAAAATTCCAGTGTCAGGCTAGTTAGCACCAACAAGGACATCATTCTGCTTTAGCAAGCAGAAAATTGTTAAAGACTAAAATGAGCACTTAAAACGAGGCAGAAGATACAAATGCAGATTTGAACTCAAAGAGGTAGACACAAAAGGTTAAGCTAGTTTTAAGGGTTGAAGAAATTATTATCTATGAGAATTAATATCTCAATTTAGTGAATATACAAAATGTATCTGTTAGGAATTCCAGCAAGGATCCAAAAATATAATCCACAAATGTATACAGTCCCTTTAATACTCTAAAATATTATGGAGGAAAAAAAGAAATGCATAAAATTTCCAGAAATGATCAAACTGCAGTTAAAGCTTGATGTACATGCCACATGAGAGGTAAGTTTTCTAAAGCTCATACCTCAAAAATCGCATACTGTATAATATGGAGCCTTTGTGATGTTTTGCATCAAGTCAATCTGTAAGACAGTAGTTACAATATTAGTGAAGACAGTGGGTTAAAACATTTGTTGTTCAAACATGAAGCAAATATCATTCATGGGTTAGGTGCCTTTAAGCTGAACTATGGCCCCCTAAGGTTTACAGTGTGTTGAAGCAAAAATTGAGATGGGAAAGTCACTCTGTGTTTTAGAGAATTAATTGTGAGGTTGACTTCAAGGTGGCCACCAAAAAAATTTCAAGTACAGAGGAGACAAACCACATGCAAATAGTCATCACTCAATTTAGTTGCCTATTCTCAATAAAATGTGAGAGGTCATTCATTCTGAAAAACCCAAATCCTTGGGTGTCACCTAAACAATCCACTGTACTTTACCTCTTGGCTAAATGTGGTATAGTTAATGAAAGTAGCATAAAAAGCAACGAATGAAAAAAGAGTCATCTCTGGAAAGAGTGAATCGAGCGCTAAGGAGTTCCTTGAAGTCAAGGAATTCTCAAGAAGGAAGCATTTCCATAAAGCACCCCAAAATGACTTGATGCAAACACCATATGTAGTGGTGCCACTGAAGTAAATGCTTAATTTTTTTTACACTAGGCTTATTATGGGATTTTCTCTCATGCTGAGATCTAATTGGCAATGGATATTAACGAGGGAATGAGATTTACAAGGACACCAAGGAGGTGAGAATGTACTTACTCTCTAAGCACCGTTTGTGGTCTAGTGTCCTTTTTCATAAAGAAAATAAATTACTTGGTGCTTCCAGGCAATTAAAAGCATTTATCCTATAGCCCACAATCCAGGATAAAGTATAAGTATTGGCTTTTGCAGCTCCTCTGAATCATCTAAGCAACCCCACCCCCACCCCCAAGGCAGTGGGGTCTTCCACTTGGGGAAACACTGCTCTTGAGCAACGGTTCTCAGATTGTGCCCTATCATGAAGTATTTGTAGACTATGCTACATTTTCTATACTAGCAGGTAAGGCCTTTATAAATAACGTGCCTTTAAAAACACTCAAGGTTGGGCTGAGCCCCGGTGGCGTAGTGGTTGTGCGAGGGTCTGCGGCCCACTGGGACGGAGGTTCAATTCCAGCAGTGGGGCTGGGCCTCCTACTCCCACCACCGGAGAGCAGTGATGCCCCCCTCCCCCCCCCCCAAAAAAAATAAAAACACTCAAGGTTATCCCTGTAATATCTCTTACTCACCTGAATGCAGATTTGTTTTCATGAGGGATAGGACAAAAACTAAAACTATACAATACCCTGTGATCTTTGACTACTTTATTATTATTATTTATTTATTTATTTATTTATTTATTTATTTATTTATTTTTAGGCATCACTGCCCTGGTGATGCCTGGTGGGAGTAGGAGGCCCAGCCTTTGCTCCTGTGAGCAGGAATTGAACCTCCATCCCAGTGGGCCGCAGTCCCGCGCACAACCACTTCGCCACCAGGGCTCAGCCCGATCTTTGACTACTTTACACCCACAGTGCTAGCTAAAAAACAAACAGAAAACAAATGCTGGAGAGGATATGGAGAGATCTGGAATTTATATACACTGAACATACATACTGCCACCATGGAAGGCTATATGATGATACTGAAAGCAACTGAGAATTGAAATCCCATGTGATCCAACAATACCACTATGAGGAATATACCCAAAAGAAATAAGGCAAAACACCAGTGGAGGTATGCTCTCCCATGTTCATAGCAGCCCAACAGCAAGAAACTGGAAAGAGCCCAAATGCCTAACAGTGGGAGAATGGGTGAAGAAACTATGGCATATACACACAGTGGAATAATATGCAACCTGAAAACCATTATGTGGAGTGAAGTAAGTCTATCACACAAGACAAGTATGGTATGAGTCCACTACTATAAGGAGAAACACCAATTAAACAAATCTTAGGGACCAATTCCTGAACCAAAGGGGAAAAGGTTACCTACTGGCAATGAGCCATAGAACACCTCCCTCTGACGTCCCTCACAAGAGCCATCTGGGGTCCCTCCTCCAGATGGGGGATATAGGAGAAGACCAACCACTTGAGTCTATACAACACCGAGACAAGGCTAGGGCAAACCAATGACCCCCCACGAAAGGACATGCCAGCAAGAAAATCAAGTCAAGACCAGAGGACAGGTGCATCTATTTCGGACACGTTGATGGCTCTGCTGGTGAGTATGGTGGTTGACTGGGGAGAAGAAACTTCACAATGGCAAGGAATGCTAAGCCAAGATTGTAAGGACCCTGTGGGATGGGGGAACAATGGTCTAGAGCAGTGGTTCTCCATCCCCATAATGCAGCAACCCTTCAATACAGACCCCCATGTTGTGGTGACCCCCCCAACCATAAAATTACTTTTGTTGCCACTTCATAAATGTAAATTTTGCTACTATTATGAATTGGGCGACCCCTGTGAAAGGATTGCTTGACCCCCAAAGGGGTCCTGACCCACAAGTTGAGAACCGCTCGTCTAGATTTCATGTTCCTGGGTAGACACTACCAAAATGTTCCTACCCAGTGAAACAAACAATGGACTAAACACCACGCTGACCCTGGATGCTGATCTGTGGCCAGCATGGCAGAACCCAGAGACCATACCCGAAGGACTAACATTAGAGGCCTGGCAGAATGAACTGAGTCCTTGGGTACTTCAAGGGGAGGGGAATCACAGAGTGGCCACTTCGGACCGTGGAAGTGGTAGTCATTGGACCTTGGGGAAAGAACTGGTTTGGAGGGAGTCCAATGGAAAGGGACCTAGAATCACCATATATTTTGTACCTTGATGTCCCCTCACAATGACATGACAGGTTTTGAGCTGTTGGGCAGGGGTTTGAACTTGGAAGAAGTGATCCAGGAAGATTCCCCCGGGCACCAATCCTCATGCTTTGGGTAAACAAAGCTCAATTGAATGAGAGATCAAACTGTGTGGAGCAACAACTCATGACTGACATTATGTTACTTTTCTGTTACTACAGGTTTTTGTTCTTCTGCCTTTAGATTGCTTGCTTTTGTTTGTTTGACTTTTATTGTCTGCTCATTGGTTTGTTCCAGTTAGTAGGGTAGTTGGTCTAAGTAAACCTGAGTTCCGCATATTCCAGGGATAAGCAGGTGGACTCTGGAACTCCGCTTAACTCTACCCCCAATTCAAGAACAGTTCTGATCATCCAGCCCTGCTGGATACTCACCCTCACATAATAACCACTGAAGATAAGGGCGTTACAGCAAAGTGTGGTGAAGAATGCAGATGGTGTCCAGCTATCAATTGGAATGGTGTCTGGAGACTTATGGCTTGTATTCAGACAGGGAGACAGACTGCTAAAGCCACAAAGAAACACACCAGCTTGTGTGAGCCAAAGATGACAATTAAATTTTTTTGAATATAGTAAAGGGAAAAGCATCAGAGCTAAAATTATAAACACCCAATTTTGCAGATGGTTATGGAGGACAGTGGGAACCCAAAACCCATCTGTAGAGTGTCTAGTCAGATGAAGCCAATGGCAGATTTCCTGTTGCCACAGGCAAGCGCTTCAAACAGCTTTACTCTCAGAAATAATTGTACTCATGTTTACACTGAATAAAACTGGATACTTGGTAAGTTGACCCAACCTGATATTGCTCTAGGTACCAAGTAGATCATGACAAAATTTTCTTCCTGGCCTTTTAAATATTAAATGGTGGTCTTTTCTTTCTTATTCATTATTTGTATTTGAATCTGTCTTTATCTCTATCACTTTTTTTTAATAGTTTCTGTTGAGTTTTCCAGTTTGTGAAGCACAATAGATGCACAGAGATAAGTACTGATGCAAGGGTTTATGGGGAAGGGGGCGGGGGAAGACAGGCAAGGGTGGGGGTTGGGGGAGAAAACAGTGTATGGGAGGGGGGAGGGAACATAAGAAGTGATGGTGATTATACAACTAATTTTAAAAGTGATTTAACCATGGGCGGGGGAATGTCCTAAAATTGAAAGTGGTAACAACTCTTCTTGATATGACAAAACTATTGAATTGCGTGATATGAGGATTAAGTGCCAATAAACTGTGTTTAAAAAGGCAAATTAAAAAAAAAAAGAATTTAAGCCTGCCCACAGACAGGTATGGTCTTTGCCCTCCAAGGGTGGGAATCAATCTCTAAACCCCCCGGGAGGCCATGCCTTTGCAGAATGTCTGTTTGCTTGAGGACTTTGGACCACATCAGAGAGTCTCATCCTGGTGGGGGCTTTAAGGGATGGGCTACCAGCTCAACCTCCAGAAGGCCAGATATGGAAGTCAGCAATGTAGGCAATGAACCGTGGTTTCCCAAGAAAGACTACTCTCCACACCAAGGCTGAGGGAAGCTTCCAGTAGACAACACTCCATGGGTATTTCCACACACTAACACCAAAAAGTAATACTGCCTTTGACTCACAGGGAGAAGACAACTGGAAGCTCTTGTTTAGAATTTTCCTACGCTGTCTTATACAGCTTTTACCTTGACTTCAATCTGTATTTTTAAACTACAATGAATCATAATCATGAGCATAATAGCTTTCAACAAGTTCTGTAGTATTGCTAGCATATCACTGCACCCAAGGATGATATTGGAGATTTCCTGAACTTCAACTGCTGTCAGAGGTGAAGGTAATCAATCATGTGGACTGTGTTCCCTTTAACTATGCAGTTGTATTTAGTATGTCAATCACTTTCAGTTAAATTTCTTGTAAAGTTCCTATCCTCATTGTAGTATGTATTACTAAGGTACCTTAGCTGAACCAGGGTTGGACATCTATAAAAGGCAAAAGAGAAGAAGACAAATGTGTGCATAAGCAAGTGTGGTGAAGAAGGCTGATGGTGTCCGGCTATAGCATCTGGAGTCTTAAAAGCTTGAAGGTAAACAAGTGGCCATCTAATCCAGAAGCAATAAAGCCTATATGGAAGCACACCTGTGAGCACGGTGTTAAATGGTTCAGGTATCAGGCATCAAAGAACAAAAGTCTTATCATTGTGAATGAGGAGTGCAGATTGGGGACTCAAGGCTCAACTGTAGGCAACTTGACACTCCTCTGTGGAAGGTTCATGGGGAGAAGACGAGTCAGTCAGGGTACAGTGTAGCATCGATAAAACATATAAATTTCCTCTAGTTCTTAAATGCTTCCTTCCCCTTCCTCCCCCCTTATCATGATCCAAATTCTACCTTACAAATCTGGTTAGACTGGAGGATGTGCAATGGTACATATAGGAACTGAAAACACAAGAGATTCCAGGACAGATGATCCCTTCATGACCAGTGCTGAGAGTGGTAAAACTAGGAGGGTGGAAGGAAGGTGGGGTAGAAAGGGGTACCGGTTACAAGGAGCTACATATAACCGCCTTCCTGGGGGATGGATAAAAGAAAAGTGGGTGAAGGGAGGCATGGGGCAGTGTAAAATATGATAATAATTTATAAATTATCAAGGATTCATGAAGAAAGGGGGCGCAGGGAAGGAGGAAAAAAATGAGTTGATACCAAGGGCTCAAGTAGCAAGCAAATGTTTTGAGAATGGTGATGGCAACAAATGTACACGTGTGCTTTACAGTGGATATATGTATAGATTATGTGATAAAAGTTGTATGAGCCCCCAATAAAATGATTAAAAAATAATAAGAACACCCCCAAAAAAGGCAGAATAGGAATTCAAATTCAGTTCTAACCTACATTTCTTTAACACTGCCTATAAATTTCCTTTCAAGAAACCTATTAATTCACCTGAATGTGGAAGTATTCCTGGTTTTCTTTCATGGGTGGAAAAACTTCCCATTTCACCAAGGCTCAGGGCAACATTAACATGTGCATTACTCCCGTCTTTACTTAAAAATGAAACAAAAAATACCCAAATGATAATTTTCTTCCTTATTCTTGTTCCTCATACCTTTAAGTCCATTTGAAAAAAAAAAATCTTCCTTGCCTCCACTCACTTTTCAATCTACTGTCTGACCCATGGCAACCCGCTAAAACTGCTCCTGCCAACCTAGGAACCAATGACTTCTGTCTCTGAAATCCCATGTACTCTCTTCACGTCTTCCTCTTACCTGATGTTCCCTTACGGCTTGCTTTTGCCATCCATCTCACAATCCTTCTCAATGCTGCGCTAAATTTCTTTTAATTGTTAATTATAGCGACATTCTAATTTTTTTCCAAATCCAGGTACTCTTTCTTCTCCCTTCCTTAAACAGTGTCGATAGAGTGATCCAACATTCTTGCAATTCGCTTATGTTCCCATAAGACTTGACTGGCATCAATCAAGCCTATCCTTTCAAATCCATTTTGACTCATAGCAATCCTATGCACAATAAAACCAAACAGTGTTGGGGACGGCACCGTCTTCCCAACTGTCACCATGTCTCATCTATTGTTGCAACCACTGTGGCAATCCAACTTATTAACAATCTCCACCCCCCCCCCTTTTTTTTTTGCTGACCTACATGACCAAGTATGATGTCCTCCTCCAGGTACTGGTCCTTCTTTATCACATGTCCAAATTAGGTGAACCAAAGTCTTGCTATCTTCAATTATAGGGAGCACTCTGGTGGGGGTTTTTTGGAGGGTGGGGTGGGGAGTAGAGGGCACTGAGTGTTTATTAGACTCTAGTACTTCAGTACAGAGAGATGACACATATTTGTGTTTCAATACTTTCAAACACTGAGATTCAGATAATTTCAAGTTAAACAAGTTTTAAAACAGACTAGCTTTTTAAAACACTATCCTTTTGATAAATTATTATTATATAAATAACAGAGAAAGGAAACCAACATGTTCAACAAGGTCCTGAAGCGTGAGTATCGTCATTTGGACAAAGGGAGGGGACAAAACAGGCAGCTGACAGGTAAGAAACAGGATCGATGCAAGTACCTAGGGAAGACTCTGGCTGTGCTTTTAAGGCCGATTTGTCCATTTTCCTGGCAGCCTGTGTTCTATTATTGGCCAAAATCGTAATTCAAAGGTATGGGGTTTTCTTGAGTCTTCCTTCCTCATTCTCCAGCTTTTGCATTCATATGAAACAATTGAAAATATCCTGGCTTGGGTCAGTCATCTTAATCCGCAAAGTGAAATCTTTTCTGCTATGTTTTGTTTTAAATACTTGTGGATAAGTAAAGTCACCATGCTCTTCTATCAGTCTTTGTAACTCCCACCCAGTAACTGGAGGGAAGCATGTAAACATAGAACTTGGGAGTGGGGTGGGGGAGTGGGGAGGTCAGTTTTGTCATTCTACTGGGTTTAAGATTAAGCTATCTCAGTTACGAAAGGAGGGATTCCAAGATCATTAGGAAAGAAGAGCCACCAATGAATGGGTGGGTGTAAGATCCCTGAAGTGGCAGAGGCACTGGGGGTCCTAGTAGTGAAGCCATGAGACAAAGCAAAGGAGCTACAAGGGCCCCCTGATAGAGAGCAGTGAGCTTCCTGAGGCTCCAGCAGAGCTGACTGCCTTCAGGCACAAGGTTGGCTTCCAAAGCAGAGTGTGCCCTTTAGGCATCTATCAGCACTAATGGAGCTTTGCAGTATTTGCCCGAGGAGGACAGAGGCCACGGAGTCTTATGTCTGAGAAGCTGAGAATCAGAAAGACAAAGGACCAGAAAGAGACATGCCTACAGGTAGGACTGAGAAAATGCTTTGGACAAGAAGACTCCTGGTATATCCTCAATGTTCTCTGACCCTATCTTGTGCTAACAGGCTAACTTCACCCCGTCAATTCTGATTCTGCAGCCCTCTAGGTCAGAGTAGAACTGCCCCAGTGGGTTTTTCAGAGACTAAATCCTTGTAAGAGTAGAAAGCCTCAATTTTTCTCCTGTTAATCTCGCAGTTGGCAGTCCACCATCCCTCATCACCCCACATAAATCATGAGTATGAGTTGTGTGTGGCCAATGCAAGAGAGTAATTGATCACAGCAGGGTAAAGAAGGGTGGAAGGGTGAGGCACACCTAATCTCCACTTCAATGACCTTGTGGCAATTGGCCTAGGGCTGGTGTGGGGTTGGATTCTACTTCCTTGTGTAGCTGGATTAAGTCAATCTTCAAGCACACCATTCCCACACTTTTAAAAGATTTTTTGCAGTGTATCTGCCCAATGCAATACATGTTGGTATCCATCACCCTGCACACTCCCGACCTTTTCCATGCTTTTCAAATTCCAAAATACTCTCCTAAACACATCAGCTCTCAGATTCTACTTACCCAAAGGAAAAGGCCCCACAACATATCTGCACCACACGTTAGGTCTCAATTAGGATTCTGTCTATTTCTTCCTCTCATCACTCTCTACATATTTGGATCTTTCTTATGTCATCTTTCCCACTAAATGGAATCCTATCTTTAAGCATGCAAAATTTTCTCCAATTTTATTATGTCAACAAATTTACCGGCTGGTAAACAGGGATTTGAGCTGGCTGTAATCTACACAAAGATGTCTTGAGAAGAGGTGGACTGAAAATCTCCCCTTTAAAATTGCTTAATCACCCCCTATGTTCACATCCTGAAAATTCAGTCGCTGAAGCCGAAGTGGTGTAGGGGTTAGGGTTGGGCTGCAATCCGCCTGGGTCAGCAATTTGAAATCACCAGCAGTTCTGTAGGACAAAGACTGGGCTTTCTACTGCCATACAGTTACAGTCTTGGAAAGTCACAAGGGGTCATTATGTATTTAATGTCCAGGCGGTGCAAACGTAACCAGTTCCTTTCTCTGCAGCATTTCCCCTTTTTGCCTATTTTCTAATAAATGGCATTGATTTAAACATCTGTCTCTGATACCAATTCTCATCTCTACTCCATTTCTTCACACAGCAGCAACAATTCTTATGAAATAGAAATCTGATGTCATTCTATTACCCCTATCATCCAATATACCATGTTTCCCTTTACAACTAAATCTCTTATCTGTCACATTCCATGTACTCCCATCTTTCTCAGTGCCTAGAAGGTACCATTCCTGGTTCAGCCTTTGCCTAAAGCAGCCTTCTTAACCTGAACCATCACCACCAACCATAAAATTTCTTTATATTCTTCAAGTCTTATTTTGCCTTGACAAAGTTTGATTCTCAAGCTGGATGTCAAAAAGTACTGTTACTAGGGTTCCAGTGCATACACAAAACAGGTTTCCTCTACATAAAATGTGTTTTTAACATGTCTCTGCTATCAATGGAGTCAAGTTGTCGCTGTAATATACATATTTGTCTTAGTGTTCAAAAAATAAGTTCCAATCAAAATAGTTAATTTCTGAGGGGATCGGCTGGGCCAGGTAAATTAAAAGTAGAGAGGACAGCTCAGAAGGCTAGGGTGGGTCATCTTGATAGATTTTCTTGAAAGACAGGACCATCTCAGGGCTTATTTTTTGTTTGTTTGTTTTTGTTTTTGCTTTTGGGCATCACTGCCCTCAGGTGGTGGGAGTAGGAGTTGCTCCGTGGAGCTGGAAATCGAACCTCCATCCCAGTGGGCCGCAGTCCCGCGCACAACCACTACCCCACTGGGGCTCAGCCCCATCTCAGGGCTTATTAAGAAATTTATTCTTGTAGTTCATGGTATATTCTTCTCCAACACCAAAATTCAAAGTCCATCCTTTGAATTCAGCCATCCTTACTCGTCTTTATTCATTTGCATGCCTGAGAACTGAAAATACTAATTCTAAACCATGCTCAATTTGCTCACTCTGTTAATGTCACTATTGAAGGGACTTAAGATATGGTCATTTGTGCCCACAAAGATTATAAACTAGACACTATGCTGAAAAATAAATCAAAACAAAAGGGCAAACATTTTATCTCATTTTTATTATTTTTTTAAAAGCCTAAGGGGCTGAGCCCCGGTGGCGTAGTGGTTGTGCGCGGGACTGCGGCCCACTGGGACGGAGGTTCAATTCCAGCAGTGGGGCTGGGCCTTCTACTCCCACCACCCGAGAGCAGTGATGCCCCCCCCCCAAAAAAAAGGTCTAAGAATATATGTAAGCACAGAAAGCAATGATTGCTAGCGATGAGAGAAGAGGGAATGGGAGGTTCCTAGAAGTAGTGAGGTGACTCTTGGCCAGGGGAAAAGTGATACATTTCAATAGGGGTGTCTGAACAACGTGTACAGTATAAAGATGGCTAGTATAAATGGGAGAGGGAGGAAGAGGGAGTCTCTTTTGAAATAGTACACAAGTTATTTTTTTGTGAAGGGGCGTGATACTCAAAAATGATACGAAAGTCAGGTACAATTTTGGTCAATGCTATAGCCCAATTTGCAACAATAACTAAAAGGGGAAAAAGTATTGGTACATGGCTGGCTACGACTGTGAATAAAACGGACCTTCAAAAAGCTCCTCAGCTGCCAGCAGTTGAAAGCCACCAGCCACTCTGCTGCAGAAAGATGAGACTCTCCGCTTCTATAAAAGGTTTACAGTATTGGAAACCCACAGGGGCAATGCTACACTGTCCTACAGGATCACTAGGAATGAAAATCAACTCGGTGATGGTGAGTGAGTGAGAACCAAAAGTTTATCTCTAAGCTAACACTTCCAAAACTAAAATGCATTCTTATTCATCTTAGGAGTTACTTTTCTGAATATATAAATACACATGTGAAACCCAGAGAGAAAGGCCCAGCTTTGACAGTATATTTAAACTAATTCTGAACCTTATTTATCTAAGAGGCATTTTATAAGCTTTACTTATTTTGACGCATCAAGAGTGAAGCGACAACTCTCAAAGCAGAAGAAAATATTCGCAAATCAAATGTACTTTGAACAAATCCGGGAGGACCCATCCCTGGGTAAAGGTATCCTCCCTGATAAAGCGAGGCTTGGGAAAGAGGAGGAAGACCCTCAGAAAGATCCTGCAACAATGGGCTGGAAGACGACGAGATCGTAGTGCAGATGGAGCAGGAACCCAACCGGTGGAACACAGGGTTGCTATTAAGGCGGGGCCAACTAACAATCTAGAAGATGCAGTAACTCCTACAAGTCAATGAAAAAATGACATCCCAATATAAAAATGGACAACGAGCTTAAAGACATTTCTCCAAAGATACTTATGGACTCAAAGCCTCATGAAAAAATGCTCAACATCTCGAGTCAGTGAGTCAACTCTGACTCCGAGGAGTGACCCTCCAGGTCGGAGTAGGACTGCTCCTAGGGTTTCTGAAACTTTCACTCTTTACTTACAGGGGCAGACCAGCCTCAACTTTACCTGACAGATAAAAAAACTAGCAACCCGGTGCTTAATACAACATACTCTAGGGTTCTTGGTCACTATGGAAAAGCAGATCAAAACAAGTGTTCAAAGAATAACTTGCACATGAATGTCACAGTAGCCTAAAGGTAGAAATAACACAGATGTCCATCAGGTGACTAGATAGATAAAACATGGTATATGCATGATGCCCAAAACAACAACAAAAACATGGTATATGCATATGGGGGGCTTAAAAAAAGTTTGTGGGAAAATTCCATTCTCATTAATTTCCATTTTACACAAACCTTTGGAGGCAAAGGACTGCAACAATAACTTCACTGCCATCAACTCAATTTCGATTCATTGTGACCCCACAGGACGGAATAGATCTGACCCTATGGAATTCCAAGGCTGTAGATCTTTACAGGAGATTGAAAAGTTGATAATTTGGAAGAAAGTCATAGAAATCTACTTCTGAAAAACTGGCCATGGAAAATCCTTTGAGTCTACTGCCATACCACCCGGAATGCGCCCAATCTAGTGTAATCCATTTAATCCAGCTACCATGGACTTTATTTGAACAATTGTTTTCATTCTTAGAGTATAAATAGAGGTGAAGACTTGCTTCTGTATTTACCTGGATGCACCATTTAATATTTCAGTTGCTCCACAACCTATCCAGTTAACACTTAATTCTTCTTTCTTTTTTCAGTAATTGCCATCCTACTGGGTATGAGAAGTCCTTGGGTGGTAGAGAGCAGACGATCTCGTTTTCTCCCGTGGAGCTGCTGGTGGGTTCAAACTGCAGACTTTACAGTTAGCAGCCCAACACTACAGTGTAGTGTAGTAACCTCTACACTAACAGGGTGACTTTTGAGAACATACTATAGGTGAAGACACCAGAGCCCTAAAGTTCATTTACATAACATCTATGAAATAGAAAGGAGGATTTTGGTTGCCAGGGGTTGGGAGGAGTGGGGAGTGACTGTCTAACGGTGGTAGTGCTGAAGGAGAGTGTTTCTCATTTGAAGTGATGAAAAAGTTCTGGAATTAAATGGCATGGTTACAAGCCACCATGAATGTGACAGAATTGTACACATTACACTGGTTAAAATGCTAACTTTTGTTTTATTTCTTACTGCTTTTTAATAAAAACAACACTTATTTACAGTATTATCAGAAATACAAAATTATAGGGAGGAGGGGCTGAGCCCCGGTGGCATAGTGGTTGAGTGCGGGACTGTGGCCCGTGGGCTTGGCGGTTCAAATCCAGCAGCAGCTCTCAGGAGCAGTGCTGGATAGCTCCCATGACCACCAAAGAGCAGTGATGCCCCCCCCCCAAAAAAAAAATTATAGGGAGGAAAAAGGTCAGTGGTTCCCAAGGCTGGAATTAGGGTAAAGAAGTTTTTAGACAAGGGCACGAGGAAATACTTAGTAATGATGAAATCAGTCTCTAGTTTCATTGTGACATTATTTACATGATTGTTCTCATTCGTCAAAACCCAAGAACTGCTGATAAACCCCTCAGGGCCAATAGTAAGAGTCGAGCTATCAGAAGGGTAGAGAGAAGGTGGGGGAGAATGGGGACCAATCACAATGATCTACATAGAACCCCCTCCCTGAGGAATGCACGACAGAAAAGTGGGTGAAGGGAGACATAGGAATGTGAAAGACATTATTTAAAAAATCTAATATCTATAAAGAATCATGGGTGAGGGAGGGAAGGAGGGTAAGGGAAGGGGGAAAACTAAGGAGCTGATACCAAGGGCTCAAGTAGAAAAAAAATGTCTTGAGAACAATGATGGCAAAAAATGTACAAATGTGTTTGACACAATGGATGTTCGTATGGCTTGTTAGAAGAGTTCTACAAGTCCCCAATAAAGTGATTTTTTTTTTTAAAACCCCAAGAACTAGATGCTGTTGAAATGATGTGAACTCATGGAGATTCCACTTGTGTCAGAGTATAACTGTGCTCTATACGGTTGCCACAAAGAGCTCTGATGGCGTAGTGGTTACAAGCTGGGCTGCTAACTGCAAGCTGGCAGTTCAAAATCACCCGCAGATCCTGGGAGAGTGGGCTTTGTGTGTGTGTGTGTGTGTGTGAGGCTTTTTACTCCCATAAAGTTAGCCTCAGAGACCCACATTGCTAATCTTATCGTTAAGGGATCGCCGCTGTCAGAATTAACTTGATGGAGTTGAGTTTGGTTTTAGAGGGTTTCCAATGGATGATCTGTCAGAAATATATCACCTGGTCTTGTCTTCCAAGGCATCGATTAAAGGACTCCCACCTTTCTGTTAGTAAAATACATTAACCATCTGTACCACCCAGGGGGTTCCTGGACAAATGTCCACTATGAAAATTTGATATCAATGAACCTGACTGCAAAGAAAACACATTATAGTAAAAGTATAAAATATAAATAGAAGACTGTTCATTTCATGTTAATAGCTTAGTATTTATTTCTATATTGCCTACCATTGTGGGGAAAGAGGAAGCTTTCTGTTACCATCAAGATTTGAAAACCCGGGGTCAGAATTGGCTCCGTGGTGAGTAGTATGGCCTACAATATTAAGTCAATCTACATGGAAAGCAAAAATGGAGCACGGCTTAAAGTCACTGCAATTTCCAATGAAATCAAGGAATATAGGTGCCTGAATTTATTAATCAAACCCAAGAAGAGTTAAAACTTAAAGCCTGAGAAGGATTAACTAGCCCAGGTACCAAAAGGAACAGTGAACTTGTATGAATAAGACAACTGGTACTTAGATCTTGGGGGGAAAAGGTTTTTTTTTACTCCCGTAAAGACTTATAGCTTCAGAAACCTACAGAGGCCATTCTACCCTGCCCTGTAAGTCATCTCCATGAGTCATAGACATTTCTAAGTTGCTGGCATAATGCAAATTTTACTTTTTACCAATGACTGACAGGAAAAACCCTAGCAGCTCTTATTATTTCATCCATTTTGATGTCTTCCAAAACTCTAGCTAAATTCTCATTAACTGATCACTAAAACAATGCATACAAAAATTATTAAGTATTAAAGGGACAAGGCTGGTAAAATCAGAAAATCTTTAAGAAATTAAATCCACTGCTAATTTTTAAATATTCTGAGCTTCAGGTACTGTAGTTACAAAATCTAGTAGGCTTTAATCTTCAAATATTAAGTCGACATTACTTTGAAAACAATTCTAGTATAGTGCTAAATAACTTAAAGGTGCCAAAATTCAAGGCACCATGAATTTGATTCACTTTCTCTTTGCCAACATGGATAACCCACACAGCTCAGTTAGAGAAGACACCCTGCTTCAGCTGCTATTTCCATCCCTATCTTCCCCCTTTGTCAACAAGCCCAGGAAGTACTCCAGCCTGGAAAACTTGCAGAGATTAAAGGGAAATCGCTTGCTCTATGAAGAAAGAGGAAAAGAACTTGAAAGCCTACAAAGAATAGAGCAATGTCAAAGTAGGGAAGATTGATAATCACTAAACATTGCAGGGCAAATTTTGACAATAGTTATTCTGATTAGTCTCTCCAGGAGACACACTTAAGCTAACATCCAAGTAACTGGCAGGCTTATCAGATTCTCTAACAATTATATTTTACAGCTTCCCCTAAAAACAATCAAAAAAAGCATTGTGGTCTCTTTAAAAATAAATGCACTGTCAAACAGGGTAAAAACTATCATTACCAGGCCGGTGGCGTAGTAGTTGAGTGCGGACTAGCGGCCCACCAGATTGGCGGTTGAAATCCAGCAGCAGCTCTCCAGGAGCAAGGCTGGGTAGCTCCCACGATCACCAGAGGGCAGTGATGCCCCCCCCCCAAAAAAAAACAAACAAACAAAAAAAAATCCTTACCTCTAAGAAAGCAAAAACAGATGAGATTTATCTAGAAAAAGAATGTGATCATCGAAATGTTTTAACACATTAAAAAAATCAAATATACTATGCAATTTGGACAGAAGAAGCTTTTAGCACAAACTATTACCAGATTTAGTATCACCAAGATGGTTTGGTATACACCCTACAAATCCTGTACAAAGCCAAAATTTTAAGCACCAGTCTACACCACGCAAAGTCCCCACACATTCTTTCACATCTTAAAAACAAGCCACAGAGCAACCTTCTGGCCTGAGTAGAAATAATTCTGTGGATTTCCACGGCTATAAATATTTAAGGGAGCAGAAAGCCTCATCTTTCCCCTCAGAGCAGCTAGTGGTTCCATCTGCTCCTACTCATAACCCACTAGGACCACCAGTGCTGTACAAACCCTATCATTCTCTTTGGTTCCCCTGTATAGTAAATCATATACCATATAACATAATCAGATTCATTTAAGTGATTTAAAATAAGTGATGTCAGCCAGCCAATTATTTACTCACTGAATACAATTCAAAATAGAACCACAGGTTGATAGCTTAAGTACTGTATATGCATTCTTATAATATGAAATTTCATTAATTCCTCTAAGTTTAAAACACATTTTTTTCTTGCAGTTCGAAACAAATATACTAACAGAATATAACTTTTCCACAATCCTGGCAGGCACTGTCCTGATCTATTTTTAAAAATAAAAGACACACATATACATACAAATAGACTTAAAAACTTTGTGGGATGTAAGTGCCCTCAATAATATGATCTTTTGGGCTGAGCCCCGGTGGCGTAGTGGTTGTGCGCAGGACTGCGCCCTACTGGGATGGAGGTTCAATTCCAGCAGCAGCACCACAGGAGCAAAGGTTGAGCCTCCTACTCCCACCACCAGAGGGCAGTGATGCCCCCCCGCAAAAAAAATCTTCTAATTCAAATTTGCTTTAACTTTGTGGGAAAATACTATAATCTTTTCATTCCATTTTCCCATTAACTTTTTTTTTATTTAGGCATCACTGCCCTCTGGTGCTGGGAGTAGGAGGCCCACCCAGCCTTTGCTCCTGTGAGTTGGAATTGAACCTCCAACCCAGTGGGCTGCAGTCCCGCACACAACCACTTTGCCACCGGGGGCTCAGCCCCCCATGAACTTTTTGGAGCTCATATATATGCAAATTAAATACTATTTCCAATCCACATCTGCCTGAGTTTACTCGTGCATGTTGGTCTTAAGTCTCCTCCTTAGAATGCCTTCCAGAAAAATCCAATCAAAATAGTATCTTCTTCCAAAGGGATCTTCAGGGCCAGTATCTTCAAAGCAGGGAGGTACTGTCAGATTATATTGTTGTCAGGTGCCTCCTAGCGGGTTCCTACTCGGTTACAGTGTACAACAGAATGAAACACTGCCTGGTCCTGCGCATGCCTCACAAGTGTTATGTTTGAGCCCATTGTCACAGCCACTGTGTCAGTCCATCTTGCCGAGGGTCTTCCTCTCTTCGCTGCTCTTCAAGTGCTCCAAACATGATGCTTTTCTCCAGGGGCTGGCCTCTCCTGACAACATGTCCAGAGTACATGACATGAGGTCTCACAATCCTTGCCTTGAAGGGGCATTCTAGCGTCAAGTACAGATTTGCTTCTTTCAAGGCAGATTTGTTTGTTCTTCTAGCAGCCCAAGTACGTTGAACACGTTAGGTCAACACCATAACTAAAACGCATCGATTCTTCTTCCATCTTCCTTATCCATATCCAACTTTCCGTGCATGAGGAAACTGAAATTACCATGGCTTGGGTCAAAGGCACCTGAGTCTTTGTTGTGTCTCAATACTGTAAAAAGGTCTTGTTTTCTCTCTCGACTGCTCCCGTGAGCCTTGGTCACGGACTGAAGAGATTCTTGACAACTTGAGTCTTTTCTCCACTTGAGTCTGTATCATTGGTACAATGCAAGGACTTTGGTCTTTACACTGAGTTATAATTCATACTGAAAGCTGCAATCCTTGATCTCCATCATTAAGTGCTTCAAATCTTCCTCACTTTCAACAAGGTTGTGTCAGGCATCACAGGGTACGACGTCTTCCTCCAATCTTGCTGTCACACTCATTTGCTCACACAGACCCTAATGCGCACCTTTCCTGGCTTTACACCGTGTTCCTGAGTTTAAACCATGCAGTTTTCCCTTATTCTGCTCACAACTGCCTCCTGACCCACGTATAGGTTCCATATGAACACAATGAAAGTGTTCTGGAATTCCCATCCTTCTTAAAGGCAACCAATATGCTATGATCCACACAAATGCCTTTGCATTGTCAGTAAAACGCAAGCAACCACCTTTATAGTATTCTTTATGTGGTGATTAGATTTTATGCCAATATATACCTTTCTGGAGGTAGGAGTCCACTGCAACCTTAACAAACAGGTCACAGCCTGATGATGTCTCCCTGAGGGTGTGGCCTTTCAGTAAGAGAAACTTTGAGGGATTTTCTGTTCCTTCCCCCACCCTGCTTGCTGGACTGTCTGGCCCCCATGTTGCCTGCTGATCCTGGGAGAGAACCTCCCAGCTGTAGTACCCAGTCACACTCCCACCTACCTTGATCCATGTAACTGCACCCACCAGCCTATAGCTTGTGGGCCTCAACTATCCTCATGCCGTGACCCTTTAATACAGTTCCTCATGTGGCCCCCCCAACCATAAAATTATTTTCATTGTTATTTCCTGTCATTTTGCTACTATTATGAATTGGGCAACCTCAGTGAAAGGGTAGTTCAACCCTCAAAGGTCACGACCCATAGGTTGAGAACCACTGGTAAAGGCGACTCAGACTAACATTGGGCGTTGATTTAGACTGGACTGAGAAGCTTTCTTGATGTAAAATTACTTCTTTATTTTCGGGCAAAATTACTTCTTATAGAAAGTTCTTTCTTATACATATACATGATTATCATTGGTTCTGTTTCTCTAGACAACCCAGTTTAACACTAACTACTTTGAGACACGAACTGTCTGACATAGCAACCATATCCCTTGTTCCAATGTCTTCTGAATCTGGCCTGAATCTTTGGCAGCTCCCTATGCATGTACTGCTGCAACACTGGTCGATGATCATCAGCAAAACTTGTATGTGCTACTACTATCATTCTTTGTACATTGTGTTGCCACTATCCTTTACAATGGGTACAAACATTGATCTTGTCCAGTCAGTTGGTTCATGTAGCGGTCTTTCAAATTTCTTGGCATACACAAGTGAGTGTTTCCAGAACTTCATGGACTTGCTGAAACATTTCACCTGGTACTCCTGGAGCCTTGTTTTTGGCTGATGCCTTCAGTGCAACTTGGATTTCTTTCTACAGTGCCACTGGTTCTTATTCATGCTCAAAATGGCTGAACGTCAACCGGTTCTTTTTGACACCGTGACTGTGTATTTTTTCTACCTTCTTTTGACACTTCCTGAATCATCCAATATTCTGCCCATAGAATCTTCCAATATTACAACTTGAGCCGTGAATCCTTCTCTTCGGTTCTTTTGGTTCAAGAAATGCTAAACATGTTCTTCCTTTTTGGCTTTCTAACTCTAGGTCTTGGACATTTCGTTTCACTATTTTAGTTCTGCTTAGCACTTTGGTGTCATCATTTCTTCCGTTTCCCTTAGCTACTCTACAATTAGTAGCAAGTTTCAGAGTCTTCTGACTTTCACTTTGGTCTGTTCTTTGTCTTTTCGATGACTTTTTGCTTACTTCATGAATGATGCTCTGCTATAATGAGTGTCCAATTAGTCAATTCGGTTCTTAAAATGTTCTGGAAATTCAGGTGGGATTAATCCAGGTCATAATTTGTCTTGTTGCATCACAGCAACACACAAGCCACCACAGTACCACAAAGTGACACACAAGTGGGGGATCAGGTCATGTGATGACTTTTTTTTTTTTTAACTCCGACAGATTTTCCTGAAGCTCACTGAAATTTTAGGACAATGAAATACTACACTGATGAAAAGAAGACCAGAAAAGAAGACCTGAGGAATTTTTTTCACAATAACAATGCACTTGCTCACTCTTGAAGGCTGTGATATAAGAACTTCTTTGAAAAATCTTACACTATCCACTCCAGTCTTGAGCTTGTTCCGTGACACTTCTTGGTCCCAACACTCAGAGGACACTTTAAAACATGAGTCCCTTAAGGATGTCAAAATTGCTATCAAAGAGGATAGGTTCTTTATAAAAGTGTTCAAGAAATGGAAAGAAACACTACACAATATATCACGATGTAGGGCTGCGCCCCGGTGGCGTAGTGGTTGTGAGCGGGACTGCGGCCCACTGGGACGGAGGTTCAAATCCAGCAGCAAGGCTGGGCCTCCTACTCCCACCACGAGGGCAGTGATGCCCCCAAAACAAAAAAAAAATGCTTTAAAATATCATGATGTGAAGCTATTCTTTCTCTACATGTTTCTTTGATTTTGAAGCAATGCTTTGTGACTGACTCTCGTATACATAACCAATCTGGGAAGGAAGCAACACAGTATTCAACTGAGGTTCTTATATGATTCCCTTGTAAAATCCCAACTGTATAAAAGGTAAGGTATATCTATTTTAGTCTACTTACCTATTTCCACTTGCACTCCTCCCCTGATATATCCAAATGGTCAGAAAAATTAGGAACCCTGTATGTTAGGCAATGGGCTGCTAATCCCAAGGTTGGCGGTTTTAACCTACCAGCCATAACTTGATAGAAAGATGAGGCTATTCCCTTCTCGGTCTTTTGGCTAAGATCAAGTGTAGTATCTGTTCTTATCAGTTTAATATTGACAATACAGTAAATGGATTTGGGGGATTAGGAAATGAAATAGAAGCTTGCTCTGTCCACTCCACGCAGCAACCTGGTACTGCAGTACTTCCAGGAACCGAGCAGTCCCCTCCGGAAGGGAAAAAGGAAAAGAAAAAGAAAGATGAGGCCTATAAAGATTTAGTGTCATATAAGCAACATAGGGTCACTATGAGTGGATACATAATCATTACGATCACATACCACACTCAATAGAAATTGAACAATTATAAGAGCTTCTACAGTATAGTGTGCTACACACTGGGGAGCTAACCCAAAGATTAGCTAACTAGCTGCTTTCCGGGAGAAAGATCAGGCTTTCTCCTCCAATAAAGACTTAGTTTGGATCCTCAAAGGCCGTTCTACTCCATCCTATAAGGTTGGAATGAGTTGGGTCAGACTCTATAGCAGAGTGTTTGGTTTTAGGAAAGAGAACTTGACACAAATATTCTTTAAGAAATTTTGGGGTTGAGCCCTGGTGGTGTACTGGTTGTGTGCGGGACTGCAGCCCACAGGGCTGATGGTTCGAATCCAGCAGCAGCTCTCCAGGAGCAAGCCTGGACCTCCTACTCCCACCAAGGCAGTGATGCCACCAAAAAAAAAAAAAAAAGAAAAAGAAATTTTGAAAAGTTACTACAGAAACACATGAGGTATCTTCAAAAAGTTCATAGAAAATGCACAATTTGAAGAAATTACATGCAAATTTCACTTTTTGGGGGGTGTCAGTCAAAATAAATGTACTATGTACAACCATGTCTGAAGAAGATTTTGGAGAATCAGCTTGAAGAGAATCCTATCAAAGCAACATGAATTCTGCAGACATGAAGAAAGACCAAACATCAAATATATATAGTGATGCTGGGGAGCCCTAGTGGCATAGTGGTTTATGCGTTGGGCTGTTGGCTATTAACCAGTGAGCAGTTCAAAACTATCAGATGCTCCGTGAGAGAAAGATGATGTTTCCTACTCCAGAACAGATTTACAGTCTCAGAAACCCAGAGAGGCAGTTCTATGCTGTCCTACAGGGTTGCAAAGTCTACATCAACGCATGGCAGTGAATTAAGTGGGCTTCTTTAAGTTCATGGGGTCAGCCCCTGAAAAGAAATCAAACGTTTACAAATGGATAGCTCATTTTAAGAAGGGACAAGATAATGTTGAAGGTGAAGCCCAACCCACATCAATTTGCAAGACAAAATTTAATCTAATTTATACCCTAATTGAAGGTCTTAGGAGCAATGGTTAACAGTAGAAACAAAAGCCAACATCATAGGCATCTCAATTGGGTCAGCTTACACAAATCTGACTAAAAAATTAAAGTTGAGCAGACTTTCTGCTTGAAGGGTGCCAAAACTGTTGTACAAGAGCAGGATTTCTTTCTTTTTTTTTTTTCTTTTTGGGCATCACTGCCCTTATGTGGTGGGAATAGGAGGCCCAGCCTTTGCTCCGTGGAGCTGGAATCGAACCTCCATCCCAGTGGGCCAAGAGCAGGATTTCAATGGAAATTAAAAACAAGTGGCTCCTGAAATAGTCCTTAGAATTATAACAAGATGAAATATGACTTTTTAGTATGATTCTGAAGACAAAGCACAATCAAAGCAATGGCTACTATGGTGGACAAAAGTTAAAGCAACCTTTTGGGGGGATAATTTGAGATCTTTGCTTGTTGAGTTTGTAGAGTCCCCCCCCCCGCCGCCCAAAAAAAAGGACATCATATTATAAGAGGGTTGTTAAAAAAAAAAAAAGAGTGTTGTGAGAAAGATCTAGTAAAAAAACATCTGGGAAAGCTTCACCAAGTCCTTTCCGACAACAGCCAAGTCTCCAGTTCACGTCCTCTCATCAAAGAAGGTCAAATTTGTCATTATGCCAGGAAATCATTAAGCATTTACCGTTCAGTCCTGGTGCTTTCTGATTTCTTGTGAAATCTTGAAAGGACACCCATTTTTCTTCAGTTAATAATTTTTAAAAGATTTCATTAAGATGGTTAAATTCCTAAGATACTCAGTTATCAATATCGATAACCACAGAGTTAGTAGTTCAAACCACCCGTCCCTGTGGGAGAGAGATAAAGGATGAGTAGGAATTGACTGTATGGCAATTTGGGAGGAGGGGTGTGTACAGGGGTGTGTAGAGTTTTTTAGGGTGCTCTAAATGGCTAGTTTTCATCACTTAGAAACATGCCTTAATTTTGAGCTTATGAGTAAATTTTATATGGCTTTTTTTTAATTCTATTTTTCCATGAACTTTTTTAAAGCCGCCCTCCCCATACTCTTTCAAATTTCATTTTTTTTCCCTCTCAAACTTTTGAGGAAAAAGTTTTATAAGTTAAGTTCTTTGAAATATCAAATTTGATTCAGAAACAACACAAATAGCCTTTCTATAGCATTGGAATTGGGTTTTCGTTTTGTTTTTAATAATTCTCAAACTTTATCTTTAACCCTACAGGATAGATAACCCCTGCATCTTTTTTTTTTTTTTTGGGGGGGGGGGGCATCATTGCTCTCGGTGGTGGGAGTAGGAGGCCCAGCCCCACTGCTGGAATTGAACCTCCGTCCCAGTGGGCCGCAGTCCCGCGCACAACCACTACGCCACCGGGGCTCAGCCCCCAACCCCTGCATCTTAAGGGAAGAATGGCCTCCTCAAAAGGACAAAAGACCTGTGTCTTCCTATTTCCTAATCTACTACTAGTTTGATGACATCAGCCTCTCCTAACATAAATATCTTTGCAAATCAATAGCATTAATCACACACACACCTTTAAAAATAAGTACTTAAGAGAGGACTCTAAAATTCTTTGGTCCCATTTCTAACGTCACCAATTATATTCAGAAGGCAAGTAGATTTATAAATGGCATAAAAGGCTGGGAGATGAGGCAACTGGTAAAAAATTTTATGTTTTCAGTAATTATAAGTATTCCTAAAGAAAGCTAGGAGAAATTCATGGGGAAATTTCATTATCTATAGTGCCATATATTCGCCAACTTTTTAAAGCCATGTTAGGTCAAATTAAAGAAAAAGTCTTCGTTTATAACTTTGCTTTATAATCTGTGAACTGATTATCCCACACACATTCCTATTTCTAACTTTCCCAATTATCTCAGAAGGCAAGTAGATTTGTACATAGGCTAAAAGGGCTGGAAGATGAAGCGATATTGATACAATTTTATGTCTGGCACACCCTCATTCTCCCTCACATTTATATACCCACAGGACATATGGACTTAAGAAATAGATCTTTATAAGGCATGTACTCCAAAGAGTGTGCTATTTGCACGTACCAGGCTGTGTGATACTGGGGATCGCCTCTGGATCTTTTTACTCATCTAATCAGAAAAGAATCCCACTCTATAAGAACAGAAAAGCCTGGCATTTTTTCTCACATCAATAGACTCTTCCATCAGAACTCTGGCAAATCTCATGGAAGCCAAATAAAATCTGCCATTGGGGCCTGAGCCTCCATTTCCAGTGTTAGAATCTACAGTCAGGAAACAAAGTGCTCCAGTTCAGACAAGAAATCCCAGTTCTGTCTTATCAGGAATACATGGAAATCCTTAAAAGAATGAAGAGTAAGAGTCATGAATCACTTCAAATAAGCAAATATACTATGATAATGATTTTAAATTTCACATATACGCTTCTGTTAAAATCAGAAAATTAAAGTGAATGTGTGGAGGGGGTAAAGACAAGTTTTTAATGGACAAATTTGAATGAGAAATCTTCAAATTTGAATGAGAAATCTTCAAATTCGAAGAAATTTAAAAAGAAAATGCTAAAATCTCACACATTGAGCTTTTACCCTGATCAATTAAACAAAAGTACTGTTAAGATACAACTCAAAAGTAATGATTTAATAAAAACTTTTCATTAAAGAAATCTGTTACTCCCCCAAGAATTATTATGACGAGGTTTCCAAAAGTTCATGGAAAAATCCATTATCTTTTCATTCCATTTTTATACAAAGTTCTGAAGCTCCCTTGTATACATTTTACACAATTACCTTAAGCCACTGCAGAGCCACTAATAATTGTGTGTATCTAAGAAGAGAACAGCTGAGATTCAATATGATGGTAAAGAGAGGGGCAAGGTCTCTTTCTTTACAGAGAAAGTATGAGTTAAGTAAGAAGCTCTAGCACATAAAACCATGATTCTGATACCAGAAACTCCAGTTGAAAAGATTTTTTTAATGAACACAGTTTTTAAGGACTATAATAAATAAACACCAAGTTCTTGATATATGAATGAAGAGCAGTATCAACCTCCCAAGGAGTAACTGTTAACAGGAATTCAATTTCCTTTTTTGAAAAGGTATGAAAATTAGTATGAAAGCAGCAAAAAAGGAAAGCAAGCTAGCAACAAGTCTCCATGTTCAGAAACCTGTTGATTCTGGAAATCTGGGTTCAGTTATCAGCCAGTCAGCAGGCCTACAGCTGGCAAGAAGTCTGTTTCCTCACAGGGTGCCAGGAGGCTAACCTCACTCATACTCGCTAACTTAGTAGCCCAATAGATGTATGGACAGATACACTCAAGAGAAGATGGTGAGGTATTTATTCTCAAGATGTACATAATTTATAAATCTTTTACAATGCATGACATGCCATTTTTTTCCTTTAATAAAAGTTCTGGTCTTGGTAATCCACTAGAACCATGCCTCTTTGAATACAATTAGCTTATGCTGTTGTCTCAGACAAACTCAGTTCCAATATAAAGAACCAAATCAAAACCCACTCATTGCCATATAATTAGTTGACTCTCGCTCACAGTAGACCCAATATAGGATTTCTAACACACTAAATCTTTACAAAATCAGACAATTTCATCTTTCTCGGCCAATGTGAATCACCAATATTACTGTAAGCAGCCTAACAAACTAATGCACAATTAGCCCAAGCTGAACTCACCAGGGCTCTTCAATACAAGGAGCAGCTTCCCGCCTCCACCCCAAATGCCTCCTAACAGCAACAGTGCCGTCTACTCTGAAATTAGCTCTCACTACCGTGACAGCCCTTCAGAACCCAAGAAAAACACTTGGCGTGTAACAGAGGTTCCCACACGTATTTGGCCTACCACTACTCCCCCTTTTCAGAAAATGAAGGAACTAATGAATAAATAAAAATCACTAAGTGCCTCGTGGCAATGAAAAGTTACCGCTATAGCCCACAATACAGGATAAAGTACTATATGAAAATAAAAACTAGGGGCTGAGCCCTGGTGGCATAGTGGTTGTGCATGGGACTGCGGCCCACTGGGACGGAGGTTCAATTCCAGCAGTGGGGTTGGGCCTCCTACTCCCACCACCAGAGGGCAGTGATGCCTTAAAAAAAAAAAAGAAAGAAAAGAAAAACTAAACTCACTAGCACGGAGTCAATTCACACTCCTAAGGATCCTACAGGGCAGAACTGCCCCTGGGGGAATCCTAGACTGCGACTCTTTACAGGAGTAGAAAGCCACGTATTTCCTCTCTGGAGCAGTTGGTGTTTTCAAACTAACCTTGCAGTTGGCAGTCCAACGTGTAACCACTATGTTGCCAGGGCTCCTGGGTAAAATATAGGTGTCTGCTTTTGCAGTCTCCCTCTCCCCCACAGACTGAAGCACTGGGTGAACAAGGGGCTTACTCAAGAAAAACTGGAATTCCTCACCCCCTCCTCCAAGCTATGTATCTAATTTTTTTTTTTTTAACAAATCAACCATATTAAAGTACTCTCCATTACACTTAATACATTTGTGAAATCGGCGATTCCATTCTTGGAAACATTTTTTTCAAACTCATCTGTCTGGGTGGCTGACAGCAACTCCCTGCTTCTTTTTTTTTTTTTTTCCTTCACCTCTTCATTCATGGAAACAAAAATAAAATAAAATAAAATCAGATGAGTCAGGTGCCTGGGGCTAGATTTTTGCCAAAAACTGGGGCACTGAGATGGCTGCATGTGCAGGTGTGTTGTCATGGTGGAAAAACCAGTCTGCCACAAATCTGGCCTTTTTTGGTTGCATACTGTTACATAATCTTGTCAGAATTTCTAAATAGTAAGTTTGATTAACAGTATGACTTTGTGGAACAAACTCCACACGCACTACGAATCGACATTTTCAAATGTCCAGTACAAAGCTTGTTATCAATTGATATTCCACCTTTTTTGAAACAAGAAAACCTCTCATACACTTGAGTTTTTAACATTTCACTGTCCCTGTAAGTTGTGTTCAACATCACAACAGTTTTTGTAGCACTTTTCACGAGCAGGAAACCAAATTTCACAGCTGCATGTTGTTCTCTTAGCTATCACAAAAAAGAAGGTTCAAGTAAAACTGCTTTTATGAAAAAATGCACTGTGACAGAGAACCTTCCCAGGTGACACCACTGGGTGCACTAACTCAGAAAGTGTGTTCAATGTCTAATATGTACTACAAAAGCTCCACCCAGTAGCGCTTTTTTCATTTTATCACTGCCTTGTATACTTTTATTGATGAAGTACTGGAAAGAAAGGGTATACAGAAAATAATACTCGTACAGGATTCATGATCTTATGGAAGCTATGTTCAATAGGAGATACACGCAAAACCTTCAGATAGTGGTTCAGTATTAGGTAGAAAAGCTAGGGTGATGTGTTAAGGAAAGCTTCTTTGACTGCAGCTTGAGATGGGCAAGAGAGGAACCAAGTCAGAGGCAATGAAAATAGCAGAAGGAATAGCACATGCACAGGACCTAAGGCAGGAATGATCTTGGTGAGTACACAGGGACAAGTGAAACCAAAGCAGGGAAGAAAATGACCCCTTACCCTTGAGGGGTTTAAACAAGCTAGGAGAACAAACCAGGTAGCTGGAGTGATGAGAGCACATTAGCTTTCATTGTGGACCTGTTGCCAAAAATTAGAAAGGCGATGGAAGAAGTCTTAAAGAAACCATGGAGAGTGTGTGAAAAGCAGAGTTAAGCCAGTCTTCGGTACTGAGACAGGAGTGAGGTCCAGGAGTGCGGAGCTCACAGGAACACATTCAATCAAGTAGAGGAACCCCTCTGTTCAAGGACTCAAAGACCTGGAATTAATTCACTGGAGCTTTTCTATCTGAATGGTTTCAGGGATCTTCAGAAACCTCAATGTTTATAGAAAAATGAATGTGTTTAAGACAGGTTATCGTGCCTCAGAAACTACTCTACGTTGTTAATAAATCATAAGACACTACCCAGGGACTTTGGATTTATAAAAAGAAGAGCCATTATATTATATATTGGGCTGCTGCATGCAAGTTCAGCAGTTCAAAATCACCAGCCCTCTAAGGGAGAAAATCAGGGCTCTCTATTCCCAGAAAGAGTTTAGCTTCAGAAACTCAGAGAGCCACCCTACTCTGAGCTGGCACTGACTGAATGGCAATAAGGTCGTTTTGTTTTTAACATATTAAAAAACTTTACGCAAGATCTACTGTGCACCCTGCTGAAGCAGACTTCAACTGAAGTTAGTTGTATCTGAATCGGGGCTGTGGTTACACACACAAGTGACTACATCTGTCAAAACTCAAAGAGTTTAAAGATTTATACATACGCACTTTGTATCTTAAAAAACAAGTATATGGATACATGATGAGTTTCAAAAAGGGATGCAATTTGGAAAACAAAAATATATTACTATAATTAATACAAGAGGAAGCACAACTAAGATACTAAAACTACAAACAGCGGGCTGAGCCCCGGTGGCATAGTGGTTGTGCGTGGGACTGCAGCCCACTGGGACGGAGGTTCAATTCCAGCAGTGGGGCTGGGCCTCCTACTCCCACCACCGGAGAGCAGTGATGCCAAAAAAAAAAAAAAAACTACAAACAGCAAGTTGTATAGGAGTCTAAAAGATTGCATTAAAGAAAAACAACACTAAAATATAATACACAAGAGCATTTTACATAAGAGTAATCCACAATGTATCTGTAATCCTTACTTTCAAGCCTCTATACAAGAAAAAGGTACGTTGTATTTTATAGTTCTTAAAATGGACTCAAAAAACCGTGATAGCTAAATATAGGTAGCAAAAATAATAAAACAAAAATGTAGTTTGGAAAGGGGGGGCCAGGTCTACGGGGTAAAAGACACCAAACAAATGACAGCTTGTGAAAGGAGCCTCTCAAAGATTTATTTTTAGGTACAGTATATACTGGTGTATAAGCTGAGTTTTTCAGCACATTTTTAAATGCAGTTTTGTGGTAAAATTCGGTGCCTTGGCTGATATTCGGGTTGGCACATACTTGAGTATATATGGTAATTAGGGTAGGGAAGGAAAATCAGCAAATATCTACTACAAAAACTCACTGCCATGGCATTAATACTGACTCAGAGTGACCCCCTGTGGATTTCTTGCGTCTGTAACTGTTTACAGTAGAAAACTCAGTCTCTCTTTTGGAGGAGCAGCTGGTTTCCAACTGCTGACCAGGTGGCTTGCAGCCCAGTGTGTAACCACTACACCACCAGGCCTCCTGCGACAAAGGGGTAATGACAAAAAGTTTTCCACTTTTTGAAAGCCTTTCCATTATAACAAGCAGTGAAAGTCCCCCAAACACCACCGCCATTGAGTCCATTTCAGCTGACAGCAACTGTACAGGGCACGGTAGAACTGTCCCATTGGGTGTCTGAGACTGTTGATCTTTCCATCAGCTGGCTGCCTCATGCTTTTGGAAGGAATGAAGGATAGGAACTGCTATCCCCCACCCCGGCCCCAGCCTGCTCCTACCACTACCAGTTACAATCACACACCTCAACAAAAACAGTCACAGTCCGCCCACTGAGCTCACTGCCATCCAGTCCATTCCATAGGAGAGAGGAGAACTGCCCTTGGGGCTTTCTGAGACTGTAACTTTCTATGGGAGGACCAAGTGGCTGCTGGTTTCCAACTGCTGATCTTTGGGTTAGCAGCCCAACGAATAGGTAAGCCACTATGCCAACACGGCTCCTCTTTGACCAAATAAATACAGTATGCTAATTTTTAAGTTGACAGTTTTGTAACATGCCAAATGTTAGAACTACCCAAATGGCTCATGAGATAAAAAAGATCCCCACAGCCGATGTGTGTGTGTGTGTGTAGGTGTGATTGTCAGTTCCAACCCAAGCAATCCTACGCACCACAAAAGGGAACACTGCCCAACCCTGCACTGTCCTCAAGTTGTTTCTCGCCTAAGCCCACAGCTGCAGCCACTTTGTCACTTTGTATCACCAAGGGCCTTCTTTTTCATTGCCCCTTGACTCTACCCAGCATGATGTCCTTCTCCAGGGACTGGTCTCTCCTGACAACATGTCCTGGGAGAGGAAGCTCCCATCCTTGCCTCTAAATAGCAGTCTGGCTTCACTTCTTCCAAGACAGGTAAGTCTGTTCTTTTAGCAGTACATGGGATTTTTAATATTCTTCTCAAGCATCACAAGTCACGCGCATCGATTCTTCTTCAGTTTTCTTTATTCAGTGTCCGTAGGATGCAACTGAAATTGCCTAAGAGTCATTTGAAAATACCTGGCTTGGGTCAGACACACCTTAGTCCTCAAGTAACACCCTCGCTTTTCAATACTCTTAAGGGGTCTAATGTAGCAGATTTACCTAAGGCAACATGTATTTTGGTCTCTTTGATTGCGACTTCCATCAGCACTTATCGAGATTGTTCTCTCTCTCTGAAAAGCAACGAACTAGATTTAGTCTTCCTAAACCATTCAATTTCCTGGCTGATAAGTCTGGTTCCCTGAAGTTTTTCTTAAGAAACTAAAAATCAAGACAGAAGATATACAACACAACCTCAATCCTGCTCTTAAGCGTCATCTCCAAATCTTATCACTCCTCACAAGTACCCAAGCGCTCTAACCAAATCTGAGTATTTTTTACCAAAGACAAACTACATTTTGCCATCTCCCTGTTTTATGCAAGAGACCCTCCCCTCGAATTTACTGTATCAAAATTGCACAGACCCATGTCATGATCCCACTGCCCTCTCCTCAGCTCAACATTTTTCTTTCTCACACTCCACATTTTAAACCAGTTAAAAATAATTGTACTAAGAAACGCAATCAACCAGAGGGCAGTGATGCCCCCCCCCAAAAAAAACAAAACACAGAAATACAATCAATATTTACACTTTTTTACATTTTACAAAGCTCTTTTAATTTCCTACACTACAGTTTAAGTTCTTTGAAGACAGTAGTTTTGTCAATCATAAAAATCTCTAAAATATCAGTCTACTGAATTAGATTTTTCCTTGAATTAAAACATTTCATAATCTCCTACTTTTTAAAAATACTTTTTTAAAAAAGAACTTTCAGTGTACTCCTTACATACAAATGAATTGAAATAGGAAGGAAGAAGCATTCAATGTAAAAATGCAAGTCCTAAATTCTTATAAGGAACTTAGTTTACAATGAGAAAAAATAACACCCTCTCTAAATGATTTCTTTAAAAAACAAAAAAACAAATTTACCACGTCCATGCTAAATCGTTAAATTCTATTTAAATAAAGCTCTAGTCACTTCCTTCCCGCCCTCCCTCCTCATTGCCCCTGAGTCCGTTCCAACTCACAGTGACCCCACTGGACAGAGAAGAACTGCCCCTGTGGGTTTATGACACTATAAATCTTTATGGCAGTAGAAAGCCTAATCTTTCTCCCAACACTCTTTTAGTAGTTAAAAAAACATATAATGTCACTTAATTTTATCCTTTCGTATTTCATTATCTTATGGGCAACAGACTTGTTACAGATTCATAAATAGCTAGGAAACACTGGTTTTAAAAATCCAGCTTCTCGTAATGTCAGTCCTATGAAGATGCTTCAAAAGGACTGGAAAAATTAACTGAAGGAAAATAGAAAATTTCCAAAAACCGTTTTGAAACTCCTCATACTACACGCTAGTTTTTCTGTCTTCACAGAACTCTCTTACCCAGCTTCTGATTTGTCATGCAGAGAATACCGGCCTTCGAACTTTTTTTTTTGGGGGGGGTGGGGGGCGAGGGCATCACTGCCCTCAGGTGGTGGGAGTAGGAGGCCCAGCCTTTGCTCCATGGAGCTGGAATTGAACCTCCATCCCAGTGGGCCGCAGTCCCACGCACAACCACGACGCCACAGGGGCTCAGCCTGAACTTTCTTAAAAATGGGAATGACTTTTAATATAAAATTTAATCTTTTTAGAATTGCAGGAAGATTGAAAATCTGGGAACAGTATAAGACACAATATGTATCTGCTAAATGTGATGCTCTGAGATCCCAATAAAGTTTAGAAATAAAATATGCCTTTTTTTCGGCTGACCTGGCATGCTTTTTCTTGTTTGTAGAAATTTAGCTATACTCCAAATTCACCCATGATATTTTGGGATGTTAAAATGTACAATAATTACACTTTGATTTCTAAAACAAGCCATTCTGAACTCTGTCCTGACTGGCATAACTAGATGACTTTCCTAAATGAAAAGTCAGGAACGGGGAGACTTTGGTTCTTTGGGGGTGGGGAGGGATGTTGACACCATCTCCAAACAGACCAGCCACCACTCGGTTTCTCCACATGAGAAAAAACTGAGGTACCGAAAGGCTCCCAACCCCACTTGTCAGTTTTATGCTTGAGGGACAAACAGGTTTTAAGTGATAATACTGATATAAAATCATTCATCTAGTTAAGCACCCTTAAGACACTAATTGAGTGTACTGAACAAGAGAATGAAGGCTAAAAGCCAGTGCTATAAAAAGGCTTAATGCTAAAGATATGCTTCTAGTGAAGGTAGGCTTGCTCGGCTGCTGTAACGCACTAGTTAGCCGCCACCTGGTACACTTCCTGTCACAGTGAAATAGTGCATGTGGCCACATCTGACTTGACAAGTCGTTTTCAGACTAGGTGGCCCAACCACCAGAAACTGACTAAAATTACTTTTACAGTTTTTAAAATGCCTAAAGCAAGAAAAATGGAACACAAAAAGGTAAGAAAATTAAAAACGCAGGCAAGAAATAGAACAAAAAAGGCAAAAAATACCTCTCTTAAAAATGATTTAGATGAACCCTAAGGTGCCTGCTTGCATTTGAAGCTGCTTTGTGGAGAAATAAAGCAAACTCAAGTTCCACTGTCAGTTCAGTGGAGTCTGTCACCTTTGTGATGTGAAGAGGGGACAGAATTAACAGCCTCATTTAACTTGTGGACACTTGCAAATTAACAAGCACCTAAAGGTTTGTAGTGACCATTTAAAATAAACAACTCCTCAAAGCCTTGCAAATAAAAGTTATGCTCTGTTCCTTCTACAATGGAAAAAAAAATACTTCCAACTGTTACTCCATGTAACCAAATGCAGCTCAGTGTCATCTACCTAAGGCATTAGGTTCGGAGACTTTGTTACAGAGGACAGCTTCGAATAAAGCTGTGGCTCTGAGCCCCCTCCAAAAAGGTCAAGAAATAAAGCACTTGAAAGAAGAAACCAGGTGGGCAGCATCTATCATATATTCCATTACTATAGAAGCCTTTCTGTTTCACACCTGTCAACTGTGAAGTCAAGTGGCCCTGCCACGTGTCTTCATTTAGGACTACAAAGTTTTCTTTTCCAAGACCTCTAGGGGTATTTATGAAGGGGACACTTTACCCCTCTAAAGGGATGTTGACTACTATGATGGTCACAATAAAAAATGGGGGGTTGGGGTGACCTAAAATGAGAGAAATGGGTCACAGACTTTAAAACCCTCCAAATTCCTTATTTATTCCATCTAAACTGTCGTCTGAGGGGCTCAAAAAGGTGGAAAAGTAAGTAAACACAGCAGCAGACTTTTTCACATACAAGTTGGTATCAAACAAACAAAAAGTAATGAAAAACACACTGCCAAAGAAGAGAGCTCCACCGTCAAGTTCAGATGCATTTCTTACCTAATATTAGATAGGTGGAGGGAGTGGGGTGGGGTGGGGGAAATCCAGCTTCACTCATTTCAATGAAAAGCACAAAAAAATGAAGAACGACAATTACAGATAAAAATGGTTAACTGGCTTTATTTAAAGCCATTTCAATACCTAAATGGTAACTGATGACTCAAAGCCATGCTTATAAAACATTTTCTTAAACATCTCAATTCAAAACTAGGGAATTACTAAAGTCGCCAAGCCATACACACCAATCTTAACTGATCCATGACAGAGGAATTGTCAAAGCACATTTAAAAGAAGGATATCGATCATTCATCAGTCAAAAAAGATTCTTTGCACTTTTCTATCAAGGAAAGGCAAATCACCCATTGATTTTAACAGTGGCTGGGGAACCACCATGCACACTAGCTTTAAAGTATGACTACTCCACGAACCACATAACCCTAAAATATCACACGCATTCATTTGGGAGTCCTTCTAGGCCCTGGGTAACATTCCAAACAGCCTCTGAATTATTACGAAAATTCTGCAAGAGAAGACTAGCCCGGTCCTAACTCAGCACATGTCCCATGATTAATCGGAATGAAACCTGTAAGTTAAAGGTCTATTTTTATAAAGAAAAAAAAAGTTGACACTCCTACTAAACTCCAACCTGATCAAAAACTCCCAGCTAGAGAAAATTCCTTCTTCCATGGACTACCCAAAGGGGACCTTTCTCAGTCCGGGTGAGAACCACTCTTCACCCCCATGACTGGCTGCCCGGCACTTGGGGGAAACTTCAGTCGCCAAAGCCAAAGTGGGTCGGTCCCACGAACTGTCAAAACTCACATTCCCCGGACCCACAAATGCCATGGCCAAAGTCACAAAAAAGTCTCAACCGTAGTTTTTCGTCCTTTTAAAACACACACACACACACACACCAAAATAAGTCTACGAGCACGTGGGAGGGGGCGGTAAGGGAGGTAACACAGTTGGGCAGATCTTTCACGTGGGGGGGGGGGATGAGAAGGTGGGCGGGTGGAAGGGTCCTGGAGTCCGGGAGCCCAACTCCAATGCCAACTTGGGGGTGTGACGTGCACGGGCCCCAGGAAGCACCTGGTCCAGCCTTCCCCCACGGGTCTTCCCCTAGGTCGGTGGCTCCGCCAGCCGCGCCGGCCGGGTCTCGGCTCCCGCCCGAGGCTGAAATGCAGCGAGGGAGGCATTTAGGCCTCGCCTCCCGGCGGCCTTCCTCCCCCAGCCCCGGCGGGAGGGGACCCGGGAAACCGCGCCCGTTCCCGGGGGCTGGAGGGCCTAGGCCGCGCCTGCCTGCCTGCCAGCCCCGCGGCCCTAGGCCGCGCCCGCCCGCGGCGGGGTCCCGAGGTCGGGCGGCGGGCTCGGCGCCGGCTCACCCACCTGGGTTGCCAGTCATTCCAGCTCCGCGGGTACTTGGTGCCGCCGCCGCCGCCGCCGCCGCTGCTCAGCCGAGACCCCGGGGCTCTGCGGCTCATTACCTTCCCCGACACGACATGGCCAAGCGCCGCCGCCCGAAGAAGCGCGAGTCGCCGCCCGAACCGGCCGCCGCCGCCGCCACTCCGCTCCGGCCCGGGGCTGGGGAGGAAGCCGAGCAGGACGAGACGAAGGAGGAGGCGACGGAGGGCGGGGGAGGCGGACGGCCGTTCCGGGTTCCGCCTGAGCCCGCAGCGCAGGACCAGGAGGCGGGAGCGGTGCGGCGAGGGGGAGGCGGAGGAAGGGGAGGCGACGTCTCTGCCAGAGCCGTGCGCGGCCCGCGACGCCGGGGCCCAGGAGGAGGACGAGGAGGAGAAGGAGGAGGAGGAGGCGGTGGCGGTGGCTCCTCACGCTCACACGGCCACAGCTTCCCCGCCTCCCGACTCCGCCCGCCGCTGCCGCACGGCATGCTGGGAGCGAGGGGTGGTGCCAGCGCCCGCCGGGCCTGGGGAGAGGGGCGGGGCCGGGTCGGTGGGGCGGGGCGAGGGCGGGGCGGGGCCTGCTTGCGTTCCGCCCCCGCTCCCCGGGGCCCGCCTCCGCTCGAGGCGGACAGCCGCCCAGCCCCAGCTCCGCTCGTGATAGACAGCCGCCCAGATAGCTAGCACTACCTCGGGGGATCCGGGGAGTGGAGGTGTCTCGGTCCCTGCTCCCCGTGTCCCTGTGTTCGCCCTTCCAAAGTCACTGCGAAAAGCACCTGACACGGGAGGGCCGGCAGTCAGGTGTAGACGGGCGTCCAATGGAGTACCTAGGACGTGGGGCTTGCGGCCGTAGCGCGCGCGCGCGAGCACGCACACACTCTCGGACTTCCTTAAGGGCTCAAGTGCGTCCACTTTCCACTTTCCCTACCCTCTTCGTTAAATAAGTGAAAATAATGAGAGCGGAGAGTAACCGCTTCTTCAGGCTTCACCTGATAGGTGCCAGGTGCCGGTGAGGTCCTATGACACTTTGACCTTGTCACCAACTCAAGGGAGGGAGTAGACACTACGGCCAGTGAGACTTGTGTCTTCAAATGCTTCCAGCCTAGTGTTTGCCCACCTTCCCCACCAGAAGAAGGCTAGCGGGGCGGGAAACACACCATAAACACGGTCCCCCACCCATCCACCGTGCCACCGAGTTCTCCCCAAAATAATTCACTAAAAGGGTCTGATGTAGATTTTTACAGGCATAGAAAAAAAAAAAAGTGATCTTAGCACACCCAACGGATGACGTTTGGGAAGGAAACAACTTAGGAATGATGGTCTTAGAGAGTCTGAACCTTACCTGCACGTGGGGTCAGAACCTACTATTTGCTTTTACAAGGAGAACGTTTGTATGGATAGTGGGATTTTAAATGATGGCCTCTTCATGAAGTTTTTAGGAGTTGATATCTCCCTTCTGGCCTTTGGGCTCCTCCTCACTTAGGGCCACTAGGTAGGATCCTGCTTTTTAAATGGAACTGCCCTTCCTGCGTCTCCCTCTCCCCCTTTCCTTGAAAAAGGGAAAGGCTCACTCATCATCTTGCCCCATCATAGCAACCCTGTAGGACAGGGGAGGACTGCCCCTGTGAGATTCAGAGACTGTAACTCGGAAAGGGTGTATTAAACCCCATCTTTCTTCTGCAGAGCTCCTGGTAGTTGCCAATTGCTGACCTAGTTGGCAACCCAACGCTTAACCACTAGGGCACCAGGTTCTTTGCCGTCAAGTCCATTCTGACAGCGGGATCTTGTCCTGATGGACAAGCTAGAACTGCCCTGTGGGTTTCCAGGACTGTCACTCTTTATGTGTGAGCAGAACACCTCATCTTTCTCCCACCCAGAAACTGGTGGTTTTGAACTACACAAAACGGTTTCTCTGTGCTGGTGCAGGTATTTGACTCAACACAGAAATTCCCTTGGAGTTTGTCTGACTGAAAGCATGACCACCACCTTGGGTAAAAAGTAAATGCAGTCATAGGTCTCAAGGTTATAGTGTACTTCCCCAACCCTAAGATTCTCCCTAAGTGCCCACACACCTGCACCCCACTTCTTGTGGAGGGGAGATTGTGAGGAAGGATCATGTCAGGTTTGCTTTGTTTAGTTTTCACTAGAAGGGGCCTGGCGGGGTGTCCCTATTTATCATTTCCTCTTTCTCTTCTTTTCTTGTACAGAATTCCAATTGTAGGTCCCCCTCACTCAACCTGGTGCTCTTTGGGAAGGTGTCAATCAGCTAAAAAGAATTTTTGTTTCAGGAGTTTGCAATTGACACTTATTTGAATCAGCAGAAATGAATATTGCTGACATATATTTTTAAGTGTACAACCTACCGGATAATTTTTACATTTTTATTTTTTATAATTTTTAGTTTTTATTCTATCGTGGGCTCTTACAGCTCATATCACAATCTATGCACATATACATTGTGTCAAACACATCTGTACCTATATTGTCATCATCTTTTTCAAAACATGTTCTTTCTATGTGAGTCCTTGGTATCAGCTCCTCATTTTTTCCCCTTCTTCCCACATCATTTTTTTTTCTTTCAGTCAACAGTCAGTAAAATGTTTTGAGTAGCTTCTAACCAAGCTCTTGGAGATAAAATATTTGTTTGCTCAACTTTTCTCTCCATCACCCTGCAACCTGTTTTTCACTCCTACTGGAAAAGGCCCAATGCCTTTTAAAACACACACACACACACACAAATCAATAACATCTGATGTGTTGAAGACTATGATAATTCACTCTGTGGCTTGAAATTTACAGTTCATACCTACATAAGACCAGAGGTAATGGATATGACACTGACTGTCCTGGATAAACCAAAACAAAAAACAAAACACCTCACTGCCATTGAGTCAAAGCTGAGTCCTAGCGGCCCTACAGGAAAGGGTAGAACTGGCCCTGTGAGGTTCCCAGGCTGTAACACTCTTTCTCCAGAGGAATGGCCGGTGGTTTCGAACTGCTGGCATTTCAGCTAGCAGTTCAACTTATAACCAGGACTCCGGCTCTTGCTAGCAATCAGTGCTTGGGGGTGGAGCACTGAGCACACAGTGTCCGCCTTTATTCAGCCTAGAATGAGATTAGTGAATGCTGCCAGCTGTGAGTCAGCGCACTTTAGCCAGTTTGAATGGTGGGTCAATGGGCATTTTCCACTAGTGCACTGGTGGACCTTGTGACCCAACTGCGGGTCAGAGGGCTTTACCCAGCTGACAGAAACTTGGTAGGAGTGTCTTTCCTATGCAGACCACGCAAACACCCTGGCTCATGAGAAAACATAGTAGGCATTCACTTGTTAGAATCCCCCCCCCCTTTATAACGCTAACAACCCCTATTCAATAGTGAAGGGTTAGAGTTTTTTATCCCCTTTTGTCTCTAAATGGGTCTATTGGCTGGTTGTAAGTTCTGAGGTCTCTTGGATCTATGTCCTCCAGTCTTTACTGTTTATGCTCCAACTGAGTTAATGCTCTCCTCTTTCATAGCGTGCTCAGTGCCCAAGTTTACTTCCCTAAATCCTGGATCCCACCTATGGTGCCGGAGGCCCCCCACCCCATCCACACCCCTGTGTAGTACAGTTAACGTACTTGGCTGCTGAATGAAAGGTTGGCATTCAAGTCCACCCAGAAGCACCAAGGAGGAAAGACCTGGTGATCCACTTCCTGAAAGGCAGTGGCTGAAAGCTCAATAGGGCACAGTTCTCCTCACCATACAGGGCCACTGTGACTCAGCATCTATTCAACAGGAACGGCCTGGCCAAATTCCCTCAATAGATGAGAATCCAAACGATTAGCAGCAGCAGAACCATAACCTTAGTCTTGTGAGAAAAATTTGCAGGGATCGTATAACTTTTTCACATCACACGCCAATAGCAAAATCATTCAAGGAAAGGCGCTGGTTGAAATTCTGATGCCTTCGTGAGTAAACTGAGCAAGCTCCAGACTCTCACAATGGCAGGCTTCCTCCTTGATGTCGAGATGATCAGACTAGTCCTAAAGGTGTTTCCAGACTGAATGGAATTACTGTGCATAAAGTACTTTTCACAGTGCCTGCCACACTATAAGCAATAAATGTTACCCCAAACTCAGGTCTGCAACTTTTATGAAGCACTTGTGATTCGAATAAAGTTTGACCAATGAAAAAGGTAGGGGGAAAGGCAGCTGGCAGGAGTGATGTCCAGTTGCTCAAGCAATTGCTTATCTCCCATTGACCTTCAAAAGCACCCACTGCTGGACACCGGGTTTTTGTTAGACACAGTGGGGTAATTTGGGGTCAGAAAAGGTGGTGGTGGAATGACAAGATAAACATAATGAATGTCACTAAATTGTACTTGGGCAGATTGTTAAAGTGCCAGCTGTTTTATGACATATATGCAGACAAGTAAAAAATTATTGCTACCAAAAGCATGGAAATCTATATGACACGATATATATAAACGTGGATATTGTTTCCTGACATATCCTCCACCTACACTTCTGAAGGCAGTATTTCCAGCTCTTCAAACTCTTCCTTGGTGAAGCGTATTGAAAGTACCATGGATGGCCAAGAGAATAAAGAAATCTGTCTTGGAAGAAGTACCGCCAGAATGCTCTTTAGAAGTGAGAATAACTGAGGGGAGTGGGGAGGGAGGGGAAATATGAGGTGCTAATACCAAGGGCTTAAGTAAAAAGAAAATGTTTCAACAATGATAATGGCAACAAATGTGCAGATGCATGTATTGACTGTGATAGAGTTGTGCGAGCCCTCAGTAAAATGATTTTTAGAAAAAGAAGTGAGGATAATGAGACTTTGTCGCACATGACCTGGACATATTATCGGGGGAGACCAGACCTTGGAAAAGGGCATGGTGCTGGGCAAAGTTGAGAGGAAGCAAAGAAGAGGAAGACCCTAGACAAAGTGGATTTCCACCTTAGCTGCAACCGTGGCTTCAGCACAACAATTGTGAGAGTGAGGAAGGACTAGGCAGTGCTTCTTTCTGCTATCCACAGGTCCACTATAGACAGCACCTGAAAACAACGCTCTTCCCTCAAGAATTCTGCTCTCCCGACACCAAAGCAGCTGTTTGGGCATTCCTGGAAAACTCAAGTCATGTCCCTTTGAAATGTTTTTTTTTTTTTTTCACCTTGGGGAATAAAGAAAGGTCTGAAGGGGCAACATCGGGCTGTAAGGTGGATGGAGTAAGATTTCCTCAAGAATTTATACTGGGACAGCCCTTTCTATCCTAGAAGGATAAGGAGGTGCATTGCTATGATGGGGGTGGGGGGAAAGGCAGGGTTGGGGGTATTCCTTCAGCATAGCTTTCCTAGCCTTTTTCTCACCAAGGCAGTTTGCTATTAACTTAAAAATTCTTTCTAAAATACTAATCCTCATGATTATTCTATGTCCTTCGAGAAAATCTATCAAGATTATCCCTCTGGAGCACCCTCCCCAAAGACCCCCCCAAAAAAAATCACCATAGGCTTTTATCTTAACTCTCTGCCTTGAACTTAACTGACCAGAAGATCTCCTTGAAAGACACTGTTTTTTGATTGAGAATTTTTGAAAAGCACCAAGGAGACAAAGACAAGTGTGTCACTGAGATAACTTATCTGCCATTCACTGACCACAGAGACATGGTTAAACACGGCTTGGGATAAACTCATGCAGGTATAAGTTAGAACCCTACTAGCAATACTATTTTTTTTTTTGCTTATCTCTATATTTACCACAATACCAAACAACGTTGCCTCTGCCTGCCCCACCCTCCTCCATCCCAAAACCACAGAAGATGAGTGGTCCATAGGCAGAAATTTCTTGGAAAGCAATTTAACTGTGTCTACCCAGAGGAGTCTTGATGACAGGGTAGTTAAGTGATTGGCTGTTAACCAGAAGGTTGGTAGTTCAAGCCCATCAGGAGGTCGGAGAAAGATGTGGTCGTTGATTCCCTTAGCCATCAAAGCCTTGGAAATCCTATAGCTTTTTGATTCTTCCCTATGTGATCACTGGGAACTGCCTGGCAGTGGGTCAGCTTTAAGCTTTATCCAAAGACTTAAAAGTGTTCATACCTTTGCTAATTCTGCTTCTGGGAAACTATCCTAAAGATATTTTCCACACTGGAGCTAAAGTGCTTTTCTCAATGTAAAAATCAGATCCGGCCACCACTGTCCTACTGAAAACCTATCAGTAGTTTCCCATTCTCCTCAGAATAAAATTCACACTCATCATTACTAAGATTCGTTCTTTCAAAAAACTTTTCGAATCAGATTTTCCTACATCACTGACATCCCACAGCAGCTCACATTCAGAACAGAACCCTAGTGATGAGTCTCTATTTTGACGTTGTAATAGAAACGCCTTGTCTCCGCTGCACTCCTGACCAATCAAATCAGGATTCCTCAGTGTAAGATAAGGCACCAGGATGTTTTAATCCTTCCAAGGGATTGCAATGCACAGGCAAGATTGAGTACCATGCTTTCTACCTAACCAAACTCACTGCCGTCAAGTCAGTCCTGACCCACGATGACCGGGTGTGTGTCAGAGTAGAGATGCACTCCTGCAGTGCTGGGACTGTGGCCCTTCTACACACACTCTTTGAGACACTCCTCCACCCCAGTGACTGGGTGTGGACACGCAGATGAGGTGTTTGGAACCTGTGATGGTGGGGTTTATGTATCAATTTGTGTAGTTCATGATTCCCAGTATTGTGTGTTTTCCAGCTTGAGATCTGATGTAATTAGCCTCCATTGGAAGTGTAAATACAGATCTATTTGTGTTGAGGCTGGATGAAGATGGTAAGACAAGTGAATAGGGAGAAGAGACCTGACGGCCACCAAAAAAAGAAGAGTCAGAACCTCTGTACACAGAACTTCTGCACTGTGAACCTCTTAGACCCAGGTGACAGAGGGCTGTAGCACTAGGTAGCAGTCAGGAAAAGCAAAAGCAGAGAGAGGGCAGCAGTAAGGGTAACAGAACTAGGAGGGGGTGAAGTGGGAAAGCTGAACTTATGGACAGAACTCAAAGAGCTTTATCACAACTTCAGGGCCCCCGTTGATGGACTGAGAGACGGAGAGGTCAGAGAGAGACCAACTGTGAGCATGGCTGCCTGACCCAAGAACAGTATCCTGATTTGTGCAACCTGTTATTTCCTTACTAAATTACATAATGTGCTGTCCGACTTCTGTGTGGGCACAGCAATGGGCTATCAAGCCCAGCAGAGAAGTAGCATGGGAGGGGATGGCTGATGTCAGAAATGGCAGAAAGGGTAAAGAGGGGGGGGGGTGTCTGGTCTTGGCTTCATAGGCATCAGCCTTGAGCTGTTGGTGTGGATCTTGATTCTTCTTCCACCTGGGGGAGTGAGAGGAGGTCAGACCCTCTGCCTTCCCGTCCCCAACCCCCAACCCTCCACCCTCCCTGCCCCCATCATTCCATTTTCACAACTGTATAATGTTCGGTAATATGATCTTATGGACGTAGACCACCAGATCTTCCTTCCATGGCAATGCTGGGTAGATTTAAACAGCCAACCTGTCTGTTCAGAGCTGAGCACAAAGTATTTGCACGATCCGGGGACCCTCCTATCACTTTAACAAAAGTTATCTCTACTATCCCAAACCCACTTTCCAATATGTAGGAGACATAAAGATCATGCTGGCCACCAGGGGAAAACTTTGCAAGTCCAATTTTTCCCATGATAACTGATTGGATTCTGAAAAATGTATATATCTCCAAATGAATGGGTAAATAAAATGTGGTTTATGCATGCATTGGAATATGACTCAGCCATAAAGATAATTGCAATTCTGCTGCATGCTATGACATGGCTGAACCTTAAAAACAAAAAGTTAAGTGATATTAGCCAGACACAAAAGAATACCATATTTTTCGGACCATAAGATGCACTTTTTTCCCCCTAAAGTGGGGGAAAAACAAGGGTGCATCTTATGGTCTAAAGGTGTGGTACCCCAGAACATTTTAGTATACTGGTAGTATTTGATTCAGAATATTTTTTTCTCCCCTCCCTCCCCTGGTTCAGAATATTTTTTCTTGGTTTCCTTCTCTAAAAAGTGGGTGTATCTTATGGTCTGAAAAATCCCATAAGTAGTGTATGACCCCAATTAGGTAAAACTTTTAGAATAGGTTTATGAGTAGGCACGGAAGTTAGTTAGTGCTTAACAGGGACTGGGAGAAGGGGAGGAACAGGTAGTTATTGCTTAAGGGGTTCTGAGTTTCTGATTGGGGGAATGAAAAATGATTTGGAAATGAATCGTGGTGGTGGTTGAACAAGATGGTGATTATCATTAGTGTCACTGCATTAAACACTTGAAAATATTAAAAATGATCAATTTTTCCTCCACTCTCCTGGTACATATGTTTAATTGCAAATATGATATATATTACGAGCCCTGGTGGTGCCTAAGTATTGGGCTGCTAACCTCAAGGATTGTGGTTCAAATCCAGCTGCAGGTCTATAAGAGAAAAATGAGACTGCCTGCTTTCATAAAAGCTTTAGAATTGGGGACCTTAGTGAGCAGCTCACCTTTGTCATATGGGGTCCCGACAAGTCAGAATTGACTCAGGCCGTGAGTTTGGGTATAGAGATACAGTCCCAAGAATTTATATGCCTCTGTCTCTATATAATGATCCACTGTCAAAGCTTTCAAAACCTGTTTCCTCATTTCTTTCGCTGTCTGCTTCACTGGTTCCACCCACACTTTCTGACTTCCTCTATCTGAGTCTAAGGGCCCATTTTCTGTTCCTTGGTTAAACCGATAACCAAGCCTAACGGGTGCTGGACCGGCTGCCCGCTGGCTGGCGAGAGGTGAGTGAGGTCCAGAGGAGGGGCGCTCAGTGGTGGGGGTGGACGCTCCCCCTGACCCAGAGGGCGATGCCGCCTTACATTCAGCGGCCTGGGCACCTCCGTCACCGGAATAGAACTGCCTCCTAGGCTTTCTGAGGCCAGAGCCTTTACCAAATGGAGCCCTGGCGACACAGTGATTAAGAGTCCAGTGATTCGAAACCACCAGCTGCTCCTTGGGGGCCTGAGAAACCCTGTCACTGCTATAGGATGGCTTTGAGTCAGAAAGAGACAAGGAGCGTGAAGAGCCCTGGTGGAGCCATGGTTCTGCTCTCCCCGTCGTCAGATTGGCTCCCATAAACGTGACAGCCTAGAAAACCTAGGCTGGCAGCGAGGGTCGCTTTGATTTTAAATTGACTTCCTGCCAAAGGTCTTCTTTGAAGTGTCGATCACACCCATTAGAGAGGAGCTTCATCGGCCAGCATGCTGTTCGTCCCAGCCCCTCTGCCCCGCCATCCCCAGCCTGGCTCGAAAGAACCCTTCAGAATATTTGAAACCAGAAGACAAGAGATGGACATGCCCCAGACCCCTCACTAAGATGAGCGCTGCCTGCACTTTGACTTTCTTCTGAATAACAAAGACCTGGAAATTAGCCGAATTCGCAATTGTAAGCAGCTGAGTGGGAAGTAGTGCAGCCATTGTTAGATTTCTTTAATTATTAAAATTGATCTTTAACAAGTAAGGAAATGAGAAAAGCATTATACTAGCATGCTATAAAAAAAAAAAAACCACACCAAAAAAACGGGCATGAGATTCTAACGTGAACAGATACTTTGACCCGTTCTGGGTTTGTTTGTCTTCCTCGAAGAAAGATGGGAAGATTACAAAAAGATTCCATTTGTCTAAGAATAATGATTGTGAAAAGGAGAGGGACAGCATGTGTTTCCTTTTCTGCTACTTGGTAGTTTCCTAATTTAGACACCGAGATGATAGCTGTAAAATAATACTAATAACAGAAACTAAAAGTGAACATTTAATAAATGCCCTGACTGAACAAAGGAAAAATACTCTTGGGGTGTGGTAGCGACCCACATAGACCAATAAAGTAAACTTTGCCCACAGCATTGAGTCTTTCCACTAATAATAGCGACTAACACCAGCTACTATTTATTAAGCATTTACTGGTGCCAAGCACGGAGCCACCTGCTTCTAAGCTGCATCCGGGAGTCCTCCAAAGCCACACAAAGAGGTAGGTACCAAAACGCAGTAGGGCACACTGGGGCTCTATGCCCCACGAAGTGAAGCAGCCTGGCCAAGATCACTCAGCTGGTCACAGGCAGGGCCAGCAGGGACTGTCACAGGCAGAAACAGACGGGACATTTGGCCACCAGCTCACAGTCGTCAGCGGCCTCAGATATAGACCTTTGACGTGGTGGTTGTCTGAGGTTCTCTGCAGAATCCCAGTGGCGCACTGACAGGAAAGAGCTCTGAGTCTTAAAACTGGGTCTCTTTCCCAGCCCACACACCTGCAGTGGCTGTGGACTCATATCTTGTCATACGTTATGATCTTACGTAGAGAATAACTATGTGTTAAACCTGTTGTTCATTTACTATAAAGTCCACTAAAGATTGTGCACCCTGTTTGGCATTTCCAACATTTTAAATATACTGAGAGCCTAAACACACACACACACACACACACACACACACAAAAACAAACAAACAAGTGAGCCTCTTTGAACTTTTAAAAGCCCCGAAGTCAGCACTGGAACTCAGTCCAATCCCAGAGATCCTGAACCACTAGGATTTTCCTAGACAGAGCTCCCAACTTTCCTAGATAGATACTCTATTCCCTTAACCCTACCCCAAAGTAATCAGAAGAGAAAAACTCTCTCTTTTATTTTCTTTAAGTCCCCAAAACTGACCCAGGATTAACCCCAACAAGATTCCAAAAATTCAGAAGCCAAATGATAGGTTGAAATCTAAGAGTGATTTTTAAAACATAATCTTAAAAGATAATGCACATTCCAGAGACATGAGTTAAACACTTTAGAACAAAACAAAATCAGGCCTCTAACTTCTGTTCCCAGCTAGAGAATCTTTGTAGCGGCTCTGTCTCTCTTCGTGGGCGCTACGTTTGGGGCGAGTTTTCAAACTGGCGCGGGAGGAATTTGACTGGAAACTTTCACAGCACATTTTAAAAGTCTCTGTTTAAATTGCCTCCGTCTGAGGCAGGGCTTGTGCTTCTTTGAACCAGGACAGGGACAGGCTGCGCTGCCCAGTGGCTTAAGCACCCTCCAAACCCGGGGTCCTTAAACTTTTAAAACGGGGGGCCAGTTCACTGTCCCTTAGACAGTAGAAGGGCCGGACTATAAAAAAAAAACTGAGCAAATTCCTATGCACACTGCACATATCTTATTTTGAAGTAAAAAAAAAAAAAAAGAATAAACACAACATTTAAAATTAAGATCAAGTAAAGTTAAATCAACAAACTTCCCAGTATTTCAATGAGAATTATGGGTCCACTTTTGGCTAAAGAGATAGTTAATGTCCGGTTCCATATTTGTCACTGCTAGTTGTAACAAGTGATACAAGTGTGTATCAGTTAGTTTAGAGCTGGTTGGAGATTTCATCGTTCTGGAAAAAGTCTGTTCCCAGACATAAGTGCTTTCAAAGATAGTTGCCATTTTGAGTTCCTGAGATTAGGATATGCCTCAGAGGGGAGGGATGCATAGAAATTAGAAAGACGGCTTGACTTGAATGCAGTCTGATCCGTGCTTATCAATGCAGTCTGATCGGTGTCCATCAATGCAGCCTTGCCAGTCCACATCATTTCAGCCTCACCAGTGCCCATATTGCTGGAACTCTGCTTTGACCTCAGGCTCACACTGGTGCGGTGTGGAAACCGGCACAATGACAGAGCTGGTTCCCCCGCCACCTTTCCAGTTCACAAACACTCCCCTGTGTGAACCACACTGTGATCTGTGAACTCCCACAGGAATCTGATTGCACGGGTCCAATAAATGTCCTTGGCGTGCTGCATGTGACCTGTGGGCCATAGTTTGAGGAGCCCTGCTCCAAACCATGACAGAGGAGGACTGCATTGCTCCATGGAAGCTTTTTTTGACTCAGAAAGTGGGGAATCTGGGAGGAAAACAGGAAGGGTAGGTTTCCTGAGGACTAGCCCTGCTGGGCTGAAGGGTTTGCAAAGCCATTCTAAAGGCACCAGCTCCTATGCTGCCCTGGAGGAAAGCTATATCAGAGAGATGTGTGCATTAAAAAGACCACCAGGAGGTGGCTTTACACAGCAGGCTCATTCAAGGTCTGCCTCTGAGTTCCAGAGACCAGAACTCAACATTCAGGCCTTCAATGGTCATGTCCTCTGCCTGCATGCCAGAAAAAGTCTGCCAGCTTCTAGCTGCCCAGGCATTTCTTGGCACTACTGGCTACAGAGCGGCATCTTCATGTGGCATCTTCTCATGTGTGTCTTCCTTTTGAACAGGCCAGCCATCTTCTTTTTTACTTCTTGAGTTTCGAGATCGGTTTCTCGGTGGACAGCCTGGTTCACTTGTCCTCATTTGCACAGAAACATTGCTGGTCACAGGGCTGCAGCTTTTGCTCCTTCCCAGCATTGAGCAGGAGGCTGTTTGAGAGGTAAAAAAAAAAAAAAAAAAAGAGGCCCCCAAAAC